>VMBQ01000389.1:9167-41192 GCA_007657795.1 Dreissena rostriformis | reverse complement strand
TCCGTCCGTGTGTGCGTCCGTTAGACTTTTGTTTGTTTACGCGATAAACTCCACAGTTTTCATCCGATTCTTTTTAAACTTGTTCAGTGTCTTTATATTAATGAGGACTCGAACCCTATTGAAAATGGGTTACATTAGACCGTCCGTCCGTGCGTGTGTAGACTTTTTCTTGTTTACGCCATAAACTCCACAGTTTTTATCCGATTCTTTTAAAACTTGTACAGTGTCTTTATATTCATGAGGACTCGAACCCTATTGAAAATGGGTTACATTAGACCGTCCGTCCGTCCGTGCGTGCGTTAGACTTTTTCTTCTTTGCGCGATAAACTCCACAGTTTTCATCCGATTCTTTTCAAACTTGTTCAGTGTCTTTATATTAATAAGGACTCAAACCCTATTGAAAATGGGTTACATCAGAGTAAAAAGTCCAGAATTATCGCCCCTTGAATTTGTATTGGTCCGAGGCATTTAAGTAGGTTGTTTAATTGGTTGCAATTATAAATTTAAAATTAAATAAAATATAAGCCATCTGATAATTCATTTGGAAAGGATGAAAGGATTTGTGTTATCAGTATTCCCTTGCATGATGACTTTCCATTCCATTGACAAGCCAGTAGAGCGATTCAGGCCCTCATGGGCCTCTTGTTTGTGTTTGTTCGTTTGAAGAAGGTCTCTTCTAAACGAAAATCCAGTCCAGGTGGAAAGTGTCATCCCTGATAAGCCTGTGCTGACTGCACAGGTTAATCTTGGTCGACACTTAACGCACATGCATTAAACAGAGGGGTGGGGGATTGGGCTTATAATGTTTCTTTCTCTGAAGCAAATACTGTATTGTAATTATGTTGGCGCTTTGCCAAAATGCAAATGTTGATGATTCACCCTGTGCCTTCCTCACCCTCCCTGCTGTCTCACTAGTAAGGGGTACACAACATTAATGTTGAATACTATTAAAATCTACAATTAAAAATACATCAACAAAGCTTTTTATGAAAATAATGACATCACAATTGCAGGCTACTGAACCCTTTAATGTCAGTTTATAGTTTATATTTTTTTATAAATCATTTTATATTTAATTTAAATGTGTTGATTGATTTTTGTCATAAATTGCACTGCTTGATAAATTTCAGTACGTTGTGGATGTTTCCAATCGACTGCAAGTGGCTGCAAGCTGTATACAGCTGCTGAATCTTCTTAGTTCTAGTAACCTGCCAGCCGTACCAGTATTACTGATCTTCAACAAAATGTAAGAAGATAGTTGTAACTAACAGAATGAATACTTGGGGCTTTTAACAGATACATGGGATAAGAAATGGGGAAGTAAAAGTTTCAGGGGAAGAGTCATTTTTAGCTTGACAATTGTGTCGTGTTCTGAGAAAACTGGGCATAATGCTTGTGCATACATTGTAATCCCAGATTAGCCTGTGCAGTCCGCACAGGCTAATCAGGGATGACAATTTCCGCTTTTATGGAATTTTTCGTTTCATAAAAAACTTGTGACCAAGTTTGGTGAAGATCAGAAGTAAACTTTTTCAGTTAGAGAGCGGACATCATTCTGAATGTTTTAAACGCACTAAGTGACCCAGCTAAGTGCAGACTGCACAGGCCTATCTGGGATGACAATTTACACACAAGCATTATGCCCAGTTTTCCCAGAACACGACACAATTTTGTAAACCAGGTTTTCCGAAGGAAAAAACTGGTTATTAGATTGGCGAATGCAAGCGGGCTGGCTGGCGGAACAAGCTTGTGTCCGCTCTCTATTTCAAGTTTTTTTCATCCGATCTTCACCAAACTTGGTCAGAAGTTGTATCTAGATGATGTCTAGGTCAAGTTTGAATATGGGTCATGCCGGGTGAAAAACTAGGTCATGGGGTCACTTAGTGCATTTTTTAACATTCAGCATGGTGTCCGCTCTCTAATCTCTAATTCAAGTACTTTTCATCCGTTCTTCACCAAACATGGTCAGAAGTCTTATCTAGATGATCTTAAGGCCGAGTTCGAACATGGGCCTTGCTGGGTCACTCAGTGCGTTTTAAACATTCAGAATGATGTCTGCTCTCTAACTGAAAAAGTTTACTTCTGATCTTCACCAAACTTGGTCACAAGTTTTATCTAGATGACAGGCTTTCCAGCGTTCCTAGTTTTTCCTAGTTTTCCTGGTTTTTCCTAGTTTTTTGTTAAGTCTCCTACTTTTTCTAGTTTTTACAAAAAGCTCCTAGTTCTCCTAGTTTTTTTCAGTGACTATAAGTCTTAAAATTCTTTAATGGGCAAAATAATATGTTGTTTTTGTTAATTTAATGTCACCTCTGGATATGTATACACGTAGAACACTGTATTATGTGAATTGGGAATAAGACATCAAATTGGGAATGGACATCATTTTAGTGATTTTCTCAAAGTAAACTATTCCTTTCATGATCTGAATTTATTTTTGTAATATTTTATCTATACTTTAAGCTTAATAAGCATTTTTCAATGAATTTCATTAAAGTCAGACTGTACGATTTTTATATGTGTTAAATTGTAATATATTGATAAAAGTATGTTACAATAACACAAAATAGACAAGAAAAATTATACATTGAAGACGAATGTCATAAAATGCAGCAAAGATAAGTTAGCGCTGGTTAAAGCCGATGCCGACACTTTTACTTGTTTTTGTTAGGGAACAAAATTATGTCTTTGTGTCGTATGAACGAATCTGCACTAAAACAAAATTTAGATTCACATTGTACATGCATGATATATGCTGGCGAATTCGACTTCCGGCCATTTTCGATTTCAGATTTAAATATCTGGCTTATTTCGCATTGTTCGACACATTTTCTTCTTAACTTTTATTTTAATTTATATTGAAATATATGTATAATAAGTTTTTTACACATTTTATATAAATTCATAAATATTTGACAAAATCTTACAGTCTCACTTTAACAGTGATTGTATTTATATCATTTTAACTGCGCATGAACACAGTTTCATTTTATGAGGATTTAAAAAAATCAATAAAAAATCCAGTTTTGTAGTAAAATCAATTTAAATGATGCTATTATATATGCAAGTATATATTTTAATTATAATTTGTCAAACTAAATAAATACAACATGTAAAACTGCATATTATGCACTGTTGAAAAAACACAATTTATTCCCAAATTGATGTCTTATTCCAACTTCACATAATACTGTGTTATAGTGTTTTAAATATATTTGGGTTTGCTGTAGGTATGCATTAATGGTTTGTTTTTCTAGATATATTTGCTGTTCATAGACAGAAGCTGTTTGGCTGACTAGTTCTGACCAAGTTGACAATGACTGTTACACACAAGAACCAAGCCAACTGGTCCAAGGTCATTTCAAAAAGCTCCCAATTCAACCTCAACCACTCATAAAGGCATTATGATAGCTTGGTCATGTACATTTTATGATGCCTCAAAGGGTTCCATGTAAAACCTCTAAAACCAATTCTATATTTCTATGAAGGGTGCTCATGATTTGGTTTGCAATTTTTAATCATGTTCAAGAACCAATTCCAACTTGGACATAAGGCGAATGTCACAGTACCACCACTTAAGCAGGATAAGGATAAGGTGATTAGCATGTCAAAGTTCCTGTAAACCTCACTCAATAGATTACTTGTTCTTTAACCAAATTTTGGTCCCAGCTTTGAAACTGCTGTACACCCTTTACCACTAAGCGACAAATGGCATCCAAATAAGGTTTCATGACTGGGGTCACATGTGCGGTGTCTCTGTCCTAGAACCTTCCTTCAAAATATTACTTATCATGGATTTTAAATGCTAAGTAGTAGTACATGTATAAAGTATTTGGTTTATAATGTTTTCGCTAATCCCTTGAGAGGGAGTGCAGAGAACAGGCACTCTAAATCTTTCTTCTGTCAAATCACATCTTCAAGGGCATTTATCACTCTCCTCATGCACTATCATATCATTCAATATTATATAATATTAGAAGATTTATATTATTCTTATCTGTACTTATAATGTTAATTATGTTGTAATTCAGTTACTAGCATGTGAACTGCAATGTGACCTGAACAGAATCATTTTGAATTGGCTTGAGTTCAGTGCTACATATTTCTTCGTCAGCCAAACCACTTCTGCATTTGTTTGTATAATGAAATGGTTATACTTACAAAAATGAATAATTTGTTATGATATTACTCCTAGTTTTTCAAAAACCCTTATAGTTTTTCCTAGTTTTCTCCTAGTTTTTTGTTCAGATCACTCCTAGTTTTCTCCTAGTTTTTTGTTAAGGCCTGCTGGAAAGCCTGTAGATGATCTTAAGGCCAAATTCGAACATGGGCCTTGCCGGGTCAAAAACTAGGTAACGGGGTCACTTAGTGCTTTTAAACATTGAGAATGGTTTCCGCTCTCTAATTCAAATACTTTTCATCTGATCTTCACCAAACTTTGTCGCAAGTTTTATCTAGATGATCTTAAGGCAAAGTTTGAACATGGGCCTTGTCGGGTCAAAAACTAGGTCATGGGGACACTTAGTATGTTTTAACATTCAGCTTAGGGTCAAATACTAGGTCACGGGGCAAATTAGTCAGCAGAGAAATTTGAAATTGAAACCCTGGTTTTGTGACAATTGTGTCCCTTGTTTGTAGGTAGCTTACATGCAGACCTATGGTGGGATTGCATTTGGGGCCAGTTGGGTCAAGGTCATTGTTACCTCAAATAGACAAATGGTTTCCGCTCCTTAGCTGTAGTTTGGATAGAGGCATTGTGTTGTAAAATGGTTTGTTGGTAGCTTACATGAAGATTATTCTTTCAAACTTAGTTAAATTTGAGCAAATTAATTGGTAAATAGTTGAATCTAGTTTCTTGGCTTGGTCACATTTCCTGTTGTAATTTATAAATTTTCAGCTTAAAGGTTACATATACTATATGACAACTACAGATATTCTACTTCAACTATGTCTTTGTGGTCATTATATCAGGTGACTTACAGAAAATGTACATTTTTCTATCAAAGCGAAAGAACAGCAGCTCTTGTTTTGTGGAAAACTTAAATTTTCATTGGGGATGAGAAATTGAAACATCCTTTTATATGAGCCTAATTCTGAGAAAACTGGGCTTAATACATAGCCACACAGGCATATCAGGGTTTACCCTTTCTGCCTAAACTTGATTTTTATTTAGAAGAGACTTCCTTTAAATGAAAAATTCCATAAAGTTGAAAGTTTCATCCCTGATAAGCCTGTCCAGACTACACTGGCTTATCTGGGATGACACTTTACGCACATGCATTAAGCCCAGTTTTCCCATAACAATGCTCATATGAGTCAAAAAAGGCCCTGATGTGTATTCAGCTGTATTGTAATCTATGTTTTTATATGATTCTCAGTTGTTTTAACAGAAGAATGGTATGATATCAGTTGTATCAGTATTATTCCAGCCATTTTCTGTGTGTAGGCTTTTTCGGTTGAAGTTTAGCCTTTAAGCTTTCCATGATCAAAATGAATGGTGTAAACTAAATTAGTTTAAAATTGAAACCTACTGTTCGATTCCCAGATTATTCTTGCCATTTTCTCTTGTCATGTCTTGTTATGCCGCCGGTAGGATGGCATATAGCAGTCACATTCTGTTTCCGGAGTTGTTTGCCTAAACGCTTTCAGATGTTTACCTGATTGTGGGTGTGTCAGTCTACCTGCATGACTAACAGATCAAGTTCGAGTTTTGTTCCGGTCAATTGATTTTTGGCAAAGTAACAGGCCTTGACTTAGCAATTTTCTCTAGAACAACATTTTTGTCAAACTTTTATCCTAAATGCTTGCAGATACCTGATTTTTGGTGTGTGAGTCTACCTACATGACTTACAGAACGAGTTACGTTAAGGACTTAGGAATTTTGTTAAAAATAATACTTTTCCAGAATTTCTTCTGAAACACTTTAAGATACTGACCTTATTTATGGTGTGTGAGTCTACCTACATGATTTACAGATCAGGTTCAAGTTTCGTTCTGGTCCATTGATTTTTTACAAAGTTACTGGCCTTGGGCTTTACAATTTTCTCTAAAAGAACACTTTTCCGGAAATTTTTCAGAAGCACTTTCAGATAATTACCTGATGTTTGGTGTGTATGTGTGTGTGTGAGCCTACCTGCAAATATCTTTGTCAAATATCAATTGACCGTTACTTCATCATGATTTTTTTTTATTGGGATATAGCTGCTGTGCGGCTTCAAAGTGCAGTAGGGGGCTATGTTTTTCACAAACACAGCTCTTGTTTTCTATTTATAATGTAACTGTTAATAATGGTTTTTTGTGTACCAGGGTATTCATGGACTGCCAACGTTCAAATGTTATCTAGATCAGTTTCTTTAATGCAAGTAGTAAATGTATGCTAGAATTTAAATGTATATTTCAGAGATATGCCAGACACATTAAGCCCAAGTGAACTAGAGTCCCTATTTCATCTGAAAGACATAGCGCGGTGTTGTGAGCGACCAGTGCAGTCGTTGGAAGTGAGTGCCTGTACAGGAAAGGGACTTGGAAAGATTATAACATGGCTTGAACAGAATGCTACTGAAAAATGATGATAGATCTACTTAGTCATAGTGTTTTATAGTTTGCATTATAATAATGTCCACATTTGTGTTCATCTGTGATTACTGTATCAAAAGAAATGTTCATACAGGAATGTTATTATGTTGAACTCAGAATTCTACTCTGAATGCTCTACAAAGCTCTAATCTTTTAATGGGAGCATTCATTTTTGCAAAGGTTTGTTATTTTGTTAAGTCTTTAAGATTGTCTGTATTAGCAGTTTTATGTTAAAAACAAGAGATGTTTTTTTGTCAGAAACACAATGCCCCCTTTTGAGCGATTTTGACCCATATATTTGACCTTTGACCTTGAAGGATGACCTTGACCTTTCACCACTCAAAATGTGCAGCTCCATGAGATACACATGCATGCCAAATATGAAGTTACTATCTTCAATATAGCAAAAGTTATGACCAAACTTTAACGAAGGTTAAAGTTTTGGGACAGAATGACAGACAGGCAGACAGGCAAAAATTAATATACCCCCTGTTCTTCGAAGAAGGGGGCATAAAAAGCACCTGTATAGCACTTCGCAGCATATAAAACATTATGTTAAGGAGAGACATGATTGCATTCATTAAATACTAAGGGGATATTTTGACGTTATTTTTTTAATACAATTAAAAAAGCGAAATTGTTATTTATTCATTTCTCTCTTATAAGTGCTCCATGAATAGAATACATTTAGATGTTTGTGAGAATTTTAATCCTCTGCCAGAAAAATTGAGGGAGATTAAATTAAAGCTTTTGATCTGCCTGTCTGTTAAAATGTTGTGTAATTTCCCACTTCTCTCCCATCTCTTGAAGGATTTTCATGAGGTCTTTCTCTGACGATGTTCAGAAAGCATGAATAAGTCATGCTCCTGAAGGTCAAGTTCACATTTGATTTGAAGGTCAAATAATCTAGCCTTTGTTTTGTGTCAAGTCCATAATTATCTCATGTATCTTTTGGATGATTTACATGAAACTTGGCTCAAATGCTACGGTTATTGAGACAATGTGTAAAAGACTTGGCCTCCCATAAAATCTCAAGACCAGGCTTGAGGTCAAATTTGTGAGCATCCATTTTTATGTAAATTTTGTGTTTCCAATCCTTAATACTCTGTACAGGATTTTCATTGATCTTGATGCCAATTGAAACCTTGTACAGAATGTATATGCCAGTCATGCCAACTCCAAAGTCAAGGTCACACTTGGTGGTTCAATGTTTGAGTCAGTATTTTCATGACAGATCTATAGCTCTTGCTGTTAAAAAATATTTAATTTAAAATGTTATCAAGTGTTAATAAGTGCAGAAGGCATGAGTCAGTCGCACCACCTCAATGCTGGCCGCCTATGAGCTGCATTGTTGTTGTTTTTTGTGTTTGTTGTTTTTTTTTGGGGGGGGGGTACATCTGGTGAATATATCTGGAATATTTTTATATTTATTTGACCATATTATTGTTGGTTTTAAGCTTTAAATGTAGATGTTATTTATATGTGTATCCTGAATATCTAAAGCAGCCATACTATGTTACTCACTATCTGATCATCAAACATTAAAAATTTGATTATAACAACTGCATGCATATCCCAACAATACCCAAGAAGTATCTATTAATTTCATGGTGTTGAGTTTCTTCAACCTTTCTACATGTATTATAATATCACCTTTTAACTTGTAGAAAACACTAAATAAAAAGTAGATCTATGACTGATATTAAGCATATTGTGATATAAATTATATATTTTCTAGCAGTTTATTAAGTAATAGAAGAACAATAAATTGAAGAAAAATACCATGTTTATAAACTTCAATTAGTGTTTGTGTTTCTTTGCAATTCCCTTCTTAAACCCAACAAGTAACAATGGTGATAATATAAGTTGACTTGAAATAACATATTACACATGTAAGTCAACTTTTGTTCAGATTGTAAATGAAATTTATAGATTAACGATTGTTCACATATGCCAATTTACTATACGTGGAATGCGTTTGTCAATAACCAGAGCCTTGCATAATATTATAGTTGAGCATGACCAAGTATTGCATGAGATTTATTCTGTTTCAGATGTTCTGAGGCTGATGCAACAATCATGTCCGCTTGCATTCGTGATTCATAAACATTTCCCCCCAATAAATTTATCAATCTGTGAACGTTGATACATGCAGCAAAACATATGAGCCGCGCTTTGAGAAAACGGAGCTTATTGCATATGCGTAAATTTACGCACATCAGTAATAACTCTTGCGGCTTTAATCGAATTTTTTAATGGAAATTCATCTTAACTAAAATCAAGTTTGGAAAACTGTGGTCCCTGATTAGCCTGTGCGGACTGAGGACAATGCGCACATGCATAAAGCCCAGTTTTCTCAAATCATTTCTCATATCAATGTACTTATCTTGTAGATGCACCTAAAAACGCGAAAAAACTGTCACAGTTATTATGGTTACCGTTAATTAAATGAAATAAGATATACCAGGTACTTAATATTTAAGTATGTTCATGTTAGAACAATTAAGGTCTCGTCAAAGCATACCACGTTCATACAGACACGTAACGTTACACCCCGCGTCTACTAATTCCTTCATTCAAATATATTTACTATATAGTTTCAAGAAATTTGACTGTGCAATAACGATATACATCCGTAATACTCATTTATATAATTGACCATGAATGGCGGGAACTAGGCGGACTCATTTACGCACATGCGTATACGTTATATTCCGTCGAAGTCTAGGCAGAATCATTTACTCACATCCGTTTAACTTCGAAAGTTGGAGAGATAAATCTGTGCGCCAAAATGACCACAAACTGGACTACCGGGAGGTAGACTTACCGGCACACACCATTGATTTTTAAAACATCGTTTATTACGCTACTCAGAAATCTCTTAACTATCATGTTAATATGATAGATCTTTGTCCTACTATATTGTTTACTTTTGCATGGATGTAAGAATACGTCGACGAAATCATGTCAAAAGTAGATGCAGAAGACCTTATTCGGAACTCGAATACCGGGGATAATCGCCAGGTACAAACAACTATTACTGGTGTATGCACGTGTGTCACAATATTCGAATAGCATCAGCAGATTTTAGGTCATGGTAATTTAAAAAAAAAAAAAACAATTCAATACCCCGAATATTAAGGTTAATGTCATTTGTACCACATATAGATAAGCGGGAAAACCAGTGTGCACCGAGTTCCGAATTACAACTTTGTATGGGTTTGTTCTAATTCATAACAGAGGTTTGACCAGAAGGAGGGACAGTAAGTTTCGGACGTGCCTTCTCTGGGATTCAATCATTCTAAGAACGAATCAGTCAAATGTTTCTTGATTATGGAGATAAATATTTTTTGATACAATATACTGTCTCATTTGAAAACTCGTAACTAGGGACGTATTATAATCTGAACAACGCTTGCATTTACGAACACGTAGACGAACTGCGCTTACGTGGAAAATGAGTAACATATATACTGTTACCGGTACTCGGAATAATCCCATGCGGACATACAAGTAATATTGGCAAAAAAAAATGTGCAGTAAATACTAATTAGCCGGCTCGTCGCAAAACGATCGGTGCGGACCATAAATACAAGAATGTCTATGAAAGCATTCTGGGATAGTTTTAAATGCTAAAACTGTACAAATGCTCACTAGTTATTATGATTGGGCGGATATAAGCGCTCTTGTGATTTCACAACCCCGAAGGTTTACACTACCGTGTTAAGTGGCAATGTGTTGTGTACAATATTCCAAGTTTCAAGTTTATTTATTTCAAGCTCATTTCATGCATAACATGACAGTGTGAGCAAAAGTTACACAAACATAAATTGAAAATACATAGTTGAAGGGGTCATTACATAGCAAACTAAAAAAAAAAAAACATTTAAAGGGAGAGAATATTTAGAAGTTAAGCATCAAGCACATGGGGGGAACAACATACACTATTTAATTGTATGGAAAAACAACACAAGAAAAATTATAAGTTATAAATTAAAACTGTTTCAATATTTCCTTAATGAACATACATAGTTTCCTGTAAGTACTGTTAGTATGATAATCGATGGACATTAACGATTTTAAATTTAATAGTATTAGGTCTTGTGTAATATTTTGTATCAATAAAACGTTTTCTTAGATCTTTAAGGGCATTACATTCAAGTAAATAGTGGAATTCATCGCCAATGTGATTATTGGAGTTACATAAATTACACAGTCTTTAATTGGTTCGGTTCTATTCCGTACCAACTTCCAGTTTCGACAGGTAACCTCTTATTTCTTGTCCGAATTTGTACAATGTATTCCCCATATGGCACCTATCAAATAGTGCATGGCTCCTCCACCCGATGCACAAAGACTGGTACGAAATGACGATTACATCGGGATTAATTAACTGCAATTATGTGCGTGAATGCTGCTTAAAAACTAATAGCTTTGTGCGGTCCAATCTTGAGATATAACAATTAACTACGTGATCAATCAATCGCATTAGTGAAGATGCAGGGAACCTGAAAATAAACTCTGAAATACACACACGACTTAGTTGAAGCAAGAAGTTATATGGTAACTTACAGATCTTTTAAAGTTAATTAAAATCTAAACTGTGGAGCAATAATTAAACAAATTCATTTTGTGCTTTTCCTAAAATCGGCAAACATGTAGCATTTCTGTTATTGTTTGCTTAGCTGTAGGGCTAGATTATAAAAATAACAGACGGAGTGTCATTGTGTCAATTAATTAATAAAATAGATATCTAATCAAATGGCGTCGTAAAAATCACAAGTTTATCCGGTAGATAAGAAGCAGTAACAAAAAGATTTCACAGTTTGAGCGAGTCTGTTTGCCTGCGGCAGAGTGACATAACATTGCTCAATCCAGTTGAGAACTTTTCATATTTCCCGCTTATCTCGTGACATACGTGTTGATTATCGACAATAAGGCAACGTCAATTATAATTGGTCGATCGATATATAAACGACTTATTTATTGGCTCAAACATGTCACGTGACGAGCACCGAATGGGAGATATTTTTGGCGCTCTATAATTTATGCACAGTGTACGCGTCAGTTTTTGTACAGAAAGGAAGTCAACGACAGTTTGAAATCATGGTAAATATCGTCGAAATTTGTGAATTTTTAAAGCGCATCGATCAAAATCTATGTATGTTTCCGAATAAATAAATGTTTCTCTATCAGATGACGGTAATATTTTTTAATGAAAGTTATTAATAAATGTATTTAATTGCATTTTAGCCTGGTGGTAAAGCTGGAAAAGATTCTGGAAAGGCCAAGGCCAAAGCAGTGTCAAGGTCTGCGCGCGCTGGACTACAGGTTGGTTTTCGTGATTGATTTCAATTAGATATCTACATTTAAATAATTTAACGTATAACTCTGAACATGGCTCATAAATAAATGCGTTTTTTATAGACTAAACGATTAAAATCATGCATTAAACTTTTTATTTTGCGTCGTTCTTTGTTTCTGAGGATGGGGGAATGCGGAAATGAATATTTTGCAAATTTTGTTGCAATATATAAGAAGTTGCAACATTCTACATAGTCTTAACATTACTCAATTTACTGCTAACTACCACCAAGTTTGTAGGAATACCGCGACAATACGGATGTGGACTATACATATAAATGTCCAAGCTTTGTAAAACCGCCAATTGGTGTTTATTAAGCCTTTGCTTTAAAAAAAATGTGAATGTAATGATTCAAAGAAACTACCTCTTTGTTATTTTTTTAGTTTTTGTGAAGAAATTAAGGTTCAATGAAATACAACTGCGCAATATATCACAGATATTTTCTTTGTTATTTTCGGTCGGTCGCCATTTTTGTTGTTATGAAAAGTACTACTTTCGGTTATTTCACAGTAAGCTCCCTTGTAGATTACGGATTTTTTTTAATTCTGCTTTAGTTTTGCAATTAGTAAAAGATTTCAGTAATTTTCTTAGTAGTTAGATTTGAAGAGACGAACACATCTCAAAGTTTTTCTCAAGTATCTTTTTAGTTCAAACACTATTCTAGTCAAGAAATGAAATGGACAGGAAGCTTTGCAAGTGGTAGAAAATAAGAACTTCCCAGCATGTCAAAAAGACTCAAATGCAACTGGCAAGTTAAAGAAACTAAATTATTAAGATTATTTAACGTGTGTAGTACACAAAATTGTGGAATTGTAAAAAAACAACATTTATATGCTTGCAGTTCCCAGTGGGTCGTATTCACAGGCATCTGAAGAATAGGACGACAAGCCATGGACGTGTTGGAGCTACCGCAGCAGTGTACAGTGCAGCCATTTTGGAGTACTTGACCGCTGAGGTTTGCATTAAAGTTTTAAACTAAGCATTAAATATGTGTTAATATTCTTGGCATTCTTTTCATATTTTAAACATTATACAAGTATGGAATTATGAAAATGTGAAAACATGAAGTAAAATATTATTTTCTTAATATATGGAAATATAACATGTTTCTACATTAACTGTGTTGTGTAAAGTCGTAGGCATGTATGCATAAAACTGCTCCCAGTCTGACTGAATTTAATGAAAACTAATGTCTTTACAATTGTTCGATAATTGAGTCATAATTGTATTTGTTACAAATATATATACAGTCTTGGCATACATATGATTTACACTAAAGAAACAAGTACATGCTGTTCAGGTGCTGGAGTTGGCCGGCAATGCCAGTAAGGATCTCAAGGTGAAGAGAATCACCCCTCGTCACTTGCAGCTCGCCATTCGTGGTGACGAAGAGTTGGATTCACTCATCAAGGCCACCATTGCTGGTGGTGGTAAGTTGATTTTTTATAAAGTTTTATAGATTGCATCGCTGCAAAGTAGTCTTTCATAATGATTGTTCGCCAATAAAATTGGAGTATGGTATGTGTAAGATAAAGGAGGATGTGTTGGATCTTCAACCTGTCTTCATAAGTTGTGTGGGGATTTGTCAAAAATCCTTTTTACAATACAGCTATTATTCACCTTTTTGTTTGGAAGTTTTTAGTGTATGGAATAACTGTGCCCTCTAGTACTGGAAATATAGCAAGCCTGGTAGAGCTATTAGTCTGTATTGGCAGACTAAAATACTGTTGAAAAGGGGAACAAAATTGTACTACTTTGTAAAACTTTGTAGTAGACATGTTTGTGTGTACCAGTATAAATGTATAAATTATTCGACCTGATGTACTTTAATCTCTCTGTTGTATGTGTAGACGGCTTATGTTTACTTTTATCACAAAGATGTGATGGATTAAAATTTCCTAACCACAATCCCATGTTTTTTCAGGTGTCATTCCTCACATCCACAAATCCCTCATCGGAAAGAAGGGAACCCAGAAGCCATAGAGCAGCATTCTTCATTAGCACCATCTTGTGTGTTGAGCAACTGGACATCTATCAAGTGTTCTCATATTGTGAAACTGTAGCGCGTCGTCTTGTATCTTCATAAACTTTCATTCATTGTTCATCAGCAAAATTTTTAACCTTTGTTCTTGTCCAAACTAACATTTTTAATATCATCTTTCATCTTCATGTTTTTATCTTGAATAAAATTTGGTTGTAAAATGTAAATCTTTGTTGACTTGTACACAACATTATCAGTGCTGCTGCAGCTACTGGTTGATTACTCTGATTTAAAAATAAGCATCAAACCTTGCATCTATAAATGTTGACCATGGAGTGCGTGAAATACAATATGTGATTTACTTGGTCTTGAGCAATAATGCATGAATAGACTAATCCTGGATTTCGTATTAATCCCGGATTTCGCTAATGTTAAGAAAAACCCACCAATCGTCCCGGTACAAACAACGCTGGTCCATTATATCAACCAATGATAGCTTTATTTAAATAACGTTTGATGCAGTGTGTGATTTTGAAAGGATTATAAATGGGTCAGCTTTATTTGTACCAGCAGATTATTGTTTTTTCCAAAATGTTGCTTTTCCTGGAAACCTCTATTTGGGTTTGTTTGGTCAAACTGCTAATTTTGATGACTGCTACTTTGAAGTGTAAAGGAACATAGCTGAATAATAAAACAAGTTGTTTACAATTTGCTAAAAAAATGGCTGGTTACAATGTTTCTCATATATGCTCATGGGTATTCACTTAGAACATACAAATGACCAATATGGATACAAAGTTTGCGGGGCAATATTTACTACATAGTAAAGAATTGAACCGCTTTTGTCTGATAATACGCTGTCAAAAACAAAATACCCAACCCTAGGCTGCACGTTTTCATTTTAACAGATTGTGTTTCTATTTTAAATGTATATTAACTGTGGTGCTGTCGGTTTAATGTCTTGGGCATAATCAAATGCAGTTCAGTGGTAAGAATTGCCATTCTGTCCCAAAACTTTAACCTTGGTTAGAGTTTGATAATTTTGCAATATTGAAGGTAGCAACTTTATATTTGGCATGTAGTGTATCTCATGGAGCTGCACATTTTGAGTGGTGAAAAGTCAAGGTCATCCTTTAAGGTCAAAGGTCAAATATCATTGTATGTTCCTGTCCCAAAACTAACCTTGGTTAAAATTTTGTCATAACTTGTGGAATATTGAAGATAGCAACTTGATATTTGGCATGCATGTGTTTCTCATGGAGCTGCACATTTTGAGTGGTGAAAGGTCAAGGTCATCCTTTAATGTCAAAGGTCAAAAACAAAAAAACATTTTATTTATGTCCCCTTCGAAGAAGAGGGGTATATCGTTTAGGCCTGTCTGTCTGTCATCCTGTCCCAAAACTTTAAGGTCAAAATATGGAACTTAAAGGTCAAAATATGGAACTTTAAGGGCAAAATATGGAACTTCAAAGTCAAATCAAAGCAGTGCATTAGGGGGCATTGTGTTTCTGAGAAACACATCTCTTGTTTGTTTGGACATGGCAAATAGCAATCATGAAATATAATGCAATCAAACAGTATGCTATATACATGTTTCAGAATTTTGTAATTAAAGAGTGCCTAACAAATGTAAATCTGAAAAAGAACAAGATGGCCATGGGCGCAAAGGCACTCACCTCCAGGTGTGGATCTGTGTACCGGTAAAAACAAGACTATTGCCAAGCAATATGGTCCCCTTCCGATGAAACTACACCATTTTTAGCAATATTTCTAGTCTATTTGTTGCCATAGCAACCAGAATTCTTGACATAAGAACAAAATGATATGACGTGCATAATGTCCACATTGCCATCTGTCAATTTTTCAAGTTTCATGAAAAAAATATGAAGACCTTTTTAAGTTATCGCAGGGTCCACCATTTTCAGCAATATTTCTAGTCTATTTGTTGCCATAGCAACCAGAATTCTTGACATAGGAACAAAATGAAATTACACGTATAATCTCCATATTGCCATCTGTCCATGTTTCAAGTTTCATGAAAAAATATGAAGAACTTTTAGAAGTTATCGCAGGATCCATAAAGTGTGACANGGGGGGGGGGGGGGGGGGGGTAAGGCATATTCCTTCCCTTAGGTGCTTCTTAAATCACTTCCCTGACCTTAGACCCAAACAAAATATCAACTATTCTGACAAGGTGTACTTCAGGCGAATAAAAGTAGTATATGAAAAATACATATTTCGTTTTTTTATGACAAACTTTTGATACTTAAAATATTTCCAACACAATGTATATTTACATAATAAACCCTTATATGAATTTACAGGGAATTACTCAGTTATCTACTAGCTGGATATCCTGCAAAAAAGGCTTTCCATCAAGGTTCAATAGGCCAATTAATTATTTATAGATCAAATGGAGATATTCCAAGTACAACTACTGACATACTATGTATATTGGATGAAATGTCAAATAAAATTTATAATTATAATTTATGTAACAGTTCTTCATATTTAACTGGGTTTAGCACTTTCTGCCAAAGATAAGTAATTTTAAACCTGTTCATGCCATTCCACATACCTGGTATATTTAAATACTTAAAAACAAACAAATCAATTCTTTTGCATTTTTTTCTACCTTGGCCATTTTAAAGGTTAGAATGACCGGAGTATATCTGTGAATGGTCAAATAAGATTTATAATTTATGTAACAGTTCATGTTTTACTGGGTTTATCACTATGTGATTATCTGGAAAAAATAAACATATCTTTTATATTATGTAATGGTAATATTTAATTAGAGTAATTCAATATAATTAGAAATTTGGGTTGTTCATTATGTTTCTGAAGCAATCATCAGTATCATCATCATCATCATCGTGAACCATCATACAAAACAACTTTAATATCACACTATCATAGTATTTCTTTTATGGTTGTTATCTTCCTCAGAAAGAAGCAACTTCATCCTGTGTTTAAAGGTTACACTTTAGCCAAAATAACAAGCAAAACTAATACATATCTTAGCAGCCATACTGTTCAACCGGAACCACTTTTGAACTTGATGATTGTAATATCATTAGAACAATCATTCTGAGAAAGTTTCATGAAAAATGGGAAAAAATGTGAGTTCAAGATAGTTATCTATTGTGAGCCTGTAACATACACTACAGATATTTTCTGACCTTATTTTTTTTAACCGAATAAAAAGAAATTCTCTTTTCAAGTGTATTACTCTTATTTTAGCAATGCAAATGATTAACAATAATAATAAAATTTAGATTTTTGTTCATAACATATGGTAAAAGTGTACAACGCGTCATTTGAAACCAGTATTACAAAAAACTTATCTCATGACAATCGCAAAAGAACTACACTGGCCTATGTAATATGCTTTTTAAATCGGAAGAATTTTGCAGCGCTAGCAAAAGTAACTTTTGAAGACAAGTTCGATGAAAGGGAAAAGAATGCATGGTTGCCTGCTATTGATTTTCCGTTGGAAACTAGTTCATGCAGGTGATCATATCCACAAATGAAAAAAAAAAATGGTTCTATTTTATTTCATAGATACTGATATTATTCTTCAGGTTTCAGACTGTTAACTGTTTCCGAAAATTTAGATACCCCAACATACCTTGTCCAAAAATTTAGAGACACACTGACAATATACTTAATGCATTTGATGTTCCTATATTTCTGGGCATAATGTCAACAATTATGTCCCCCCGTTTATTTTTACTTACTTAAGGATATGCTTGTAAGAAATTAAACATAATTTCACTGTGTTTGATTTTGTTTTACAGAAAGATATTCCAAGTTTGTACAGTTGACCAAAGAGTATGAGGATTAGCATTTTAAATACTCTAGAAAGAATTTTTAATTATCGCTGTGAAAATTGTGAGTTTGTTGTCTTTCACATGATAAAGTATGGCGATACATGTATATAATTGTGCCAAATTTTAACGCTTAAGGAGGAACATGTAGCTGTAGATAATTTTTAATAGTGAATTGACACAAATGAACACAACACTTATTTTCATAAGCAATCAAGTTTACATGTTTGGTACTAATTGACTTCATAAAGTTGTTCCTGAAAAGATACACACCAAAACTGTGAAGCATTATACAGAACTTGTTGTTTCCTTACTATGATCCCTTCATTAATCATCGAGTGAAGAAATTGTCTCCTATAATAATACATGTCGATTTACCCAAATTATGCAAATGTAACGGTCGATTGACTTCTGTCATTCATATGCCAGGTTTATATAATCAGATTGTTAAACATGTGTGATGGGTCACAGATTTAACACAAATAGGTTGAATTCTGATAAAATGCAACTGTCAGAAAATTTAGAGTTATTTATTATAGGAGAAAATCTGGGTGTCACAAAAAATGATAAATTGGATTCTCACAAAATAATTATTTAAGCATAAAAAAGTGGTCCAAAAACTAAGCGATTGAAAATGAGTGATCAGTAGATGTGCGCTAAACTGGTTGGTAATAAATTATTATATTTTATCGTAATTTGTCATTTTATTGCAAAGTAAATGAAACCAGTCAATATTTCTGACTGATACATTTGGATCAAAAATGTCAGAAATCCGGAGTGTTTTGCATTGCTTGTGACCTACATGTGCAGCAGATTGGAACCATTTGACACATTTCTAAAGAGGGTTACCAAATGTGTCATGTTTTGAGAAAACTGGGCATAATGCATGCGCGTAAAGTGTCGTCCCAGATTAGCCTGTGCAGTCAGCACAGGCTAATGAGGGACGACACTTTCCGCTTTTATTACATTTTTCGTTTAAAGGAAGTCTCTTCTTAGCAAAAATCCAATTTAGGGGGAAAGTGTCGTCCCTGATTAGCCTGTGCGGACTGCACAGGCTAAACTTGGACGACACTTTACGCACATGCATAATGCCCAGTTTTCTCAGAACGCAACACAAATGATAATTCAAGTGTAGTTTTGTGAAAATCTATATTGTTTAGGCGTAGATGTGTTTTGAAGCAATTTTTTTGATGACAGACAAAATATGACAGACGCCAGCAACAATAGCTCACCATGAGCATTCCCTGCTCAGCTGAGATAAACATTCAATGAAATATTGTGACTGTTACATTTTTAATCAAAACAAAGAAATCCTATGACAAAATTGTTACATATGAGCACATATAAACAAGAACACGGTCCATCCATCAGGTGATTTTGGCAAATGTTTTTGCCGGATACACGACTCCATTCTCCTCTCTTCCAGGCAGTATCACAACAAACAGTGACCTCTCAGGCAATCCCATTAGAATCTTCCAGAACCTTCGATCCAACTTCCAGAGGCACTTCTAAAGAAGAAGACATAAAAAAAACTTTTTTTAGATCACTCATCTGCCCCTAGTTCTTCACAATGCTGCATGAAGATTTGTTTTAGACATGCACATCAATAATTCTTTTAGAAAGTTTACATTCACAATATTTTTAAAAACATGAGTTTGTGCCTCTAGTTATTTTGTTTTAAAAACATTTTATTACACTGCCTTAAGAGGTTACCTGATGATCGAATGTGTCGTGTTCTGAGAAAACTGGGCATAATGCTTGTGCGTATATTGTCATCCCAGATTAGCCTGTGCAGTCCACACAGGCTAATCCGGGACGACACTTTCCGCCTAAACTGGATTTTCACTAAGAAGAGACATCATTTAAACAACAAATTCCATAAAAGCGTAAATTGTCGTCCCTGATTAGCCTGTGCAGACTGCACAGGCTAATCTGGATGACAATTTACGCACAAGCATTATGCCAAGTTTTCTCAGAACACAACACATATTATATGAATGTAAGGTACAAATCCTTATATAAACAAAACAAACATTAGAAAAATTATACTTTTGGTATATTGAACTCCCAACTATTAGTAATACTTTTGTTCACGGATAACTTTGTACTGATTTAAAAGTCATTTCAAAATCGCAGTCACAATAAAGAAATGTTATGTCTATATAGAAAGCAACCCAACTTTCATTATGAAAATGTGTTCATTAAAAAAAGTTTTTTTTAGTCAACTCTGAGATCAGAATTCATAAATTAACATTATACAAATTAAATTTTAGGTTTGTGAGTAAATTATCATCATAAAGCCGACAGCACAACTAGTCTTAACTAAAGTAACGATTCCTGATTCGTTTTTTTTGCAGACATAAGCTTTCAACAAGAAGTTGACATTCCAGTGGTGACCTTGACCTTGACCTGGTCAGCATGATTGACTCATGCCCTCTTCACATCTTCCTAATGACATCAACTTCTCATGAAATTTCTAAACAGTATAACAGGTTTGGAGTACAAAATAATGTCTCAAACGTTTGACCTTCAGGTGTGACCATGACCTTGATTCAGCATGACTGACTGATTCCTTCGGCAAATCATCTCAAAGACCTTAACCTTTAAGCCATCATGCAAATCATGCAAAAGGTAAAGGGGACATGGAGCAGACGGACATGGAGCAGACACAGAAATAAAGGCTCAAACTGTTTAGTTTCCAATTAACCTTGACCTTGAGTAAGGATGACTGACTTATGTATTCTGCAAATTGTCTCAATGATCTTACCATAAAGGCCAGTTTCATATAAATCCGCTAAAAATAGAGGAGGTATTGAGCCAGCACTAAAAAGGTTAAAAAAAGATAAACAATACAGTCTTAATAACCTTTAAATTTCATGAAAATCTGTGAAGGTTTAAAGGAGATATGGAGTGGACAGGGAAGTGTTACCAACTTGCTGAAAGACAGACAGACAGACAGGAGAAGTAATCTCCTTCCCAATGAGTGGCAGAAGATAAATAAACTCAATATGCAAAGTAAACCTTCAGTTCTTCATCTGATTTGGGTTTGTCCTGATCAGAACCATGGCTGCAGGTGTTGAGAAAGTTCCTATATCCGTAGAGGTGGGTAAAACAGAACATGTTATCTGCCAGCTGAGCCAATGTCTGTTTGGAGCTCTCCTTGTCCGTGCTACAACTCAACACCGGCACAGTGGTCGGGTAATAGTCTACACTCGCAGGCTCATCTACGATCTGCCCTGAAATTGTACAGTTCATGATAAGCAATGGGATTTGTAACCATGTCAACTGAAGACTAGTTGTCTTTCAAAAGTGCTCACCATAATTAGGTATCATCCCAAATGAAAAATTGTTTCCCTAAAACTGATCTTACCAGTTTTTTTTCATAGTAGTTCTAGTATGCTATGACAAATTTTCTCCAAAATGTTATCCAAATTGCAAATAAATGCTATTTTACCCAAAATGATGGCAAAATTCACCATCCTCAACTACCTATTGTACCTGTTGATGCACTTTGTATTATTTTTGCTTATATTGTCATGTTATGCATGAACTGAGCTTAAACTAAATAAACTTGGAAACTTGGAAGAGGTGAAAGTTACATTATTGAATGCCTTAATGTACAAACCTTTTTTACCATGCTTTTCAATGCGATGGAGGAAATTCTCTATAAACTTGGAGCCCTCCTGATGGAAGAAAAGCCTCTTCCTTTTCAAGTCTTCACTGACTCTGTTCAACTCCAGAGACTTTGTGACAGTTCCTCCACGGTGCTCAACTTTATCATCTGAAAAGTGTGTCTTCTTATTCTTTATCTTGATGTCTGCTGCACTGTTTCCAACTCCATCTAAACCAGCCTTCCCAGCTGCTCCACGGTGTACAACTTCCGCATCTGGATAGTGTGGAGCCTTCACATTCCCTATCTTGATGTCTCCAAAGTTCATTTCTGAAAATAATTGGCAATATAATATAATTGCCTGGTATCAACTATTTTCAATGTCTGGGTAAACAAGTTATATGGAATATAACATACAGGTTTAATGCCACTTATAAAGATGTGTGTTTTTTTTACCTAAGCTGAAAGCGATTACAAATCATGTTTTGATTAACCCTTTGCATGCTGGGAAATTTGTCGTCTGCTAAAATGTTGTCTGCTAAATTTCAAAAATAAGCATTTTCTTCGATTTTTTTTCAAAGAATACTATCAGAATAGCAAACAGTTTGGATCCTGATGAGACGCCACGTTCTGTGGCGTCTCATCTGGATCCAAACTGTTTGCAAAGGCCTTCAAAATCCGGTTCCAGCGCTAAAAGGGTTAAGTGACTGTATATCCTCATTTCCACACAAACTTTCAACCTGTAACTTGAAGATTCATTTTCTATATTTCATGGTGATGAAATATTCTACCGGGGTAAGTTTCAATTTATTCGTTTGTGAAATGTTTGTGAAATGTGGAAGAGCTCTGCTCCTCAAATTAACAACATTTTATGATTCTGCATTCCCATGGCTAAATTCTTGGGCATATAACTCAGTAATATGTGCATCATTAGGTATTGAAAAAGTCTTGCACATCTACACGTTATCAACTGATTGTAATATATATATTATAAGTTATTATATTATTGCTTAGGAAATGTGTTAGTAGTTTGCTGCACAAACTTATAAAATTATAAACGGAAAAACAGACCAACCTACAGATTGACTCCTATGCCCTCCCTGTGAGGTTATAATGAAACAAATCATATTATGCACAATAGTATTACTAGACATATTGAAATTGTATAATAAAGCATTATTGGCAAAAGTATGATACATTTTATTGGCCCTTTTCTATCAAAATTCATAAAAGAATGTGTCTTGTTTACCATTTCTTAATTTTAGGAGGACCAACTCCATGGTTGCCATGGCATCTTCCACTGAACAGTGGCCCGCAGAACTGGACTGGATGTCACGCCTGAAATATATAATCCTCGTTCTGAGAAACCTGGGCTTAATGCATACACGTTAAGTGTCATCCCAGATTAGCCTGTGCAGTTTGCACAGGCTAATCAGGGACCACACTTTCCGCCTAGACTAGATTTTTGTTTAGAAGAGACTGCATTTAAACAAAAAATCACATACAAGCCAAAAGTGTCATCCCTGATTAGCCTGCGTGGACTGCACAGGCTAATCTGGGACAACACTTTACGCACACATGCATTAAGCCCATATTTAGAACGAGGCTCATATGTGGATTACAATTTATTTAAGTAAATAAAAGGGCCAATCTGTAAATTCTATGAAATATGATACAAAGAGCATTTCATCTGTTTTGTAAGCAATGCTTTTATAAATGTACATCATCATAGCCAAAGTCCTGAGAAAATAATTCAATGCAGTGTAAAAGGGTAAAAGTTCTAACAAGCTTTCATGACTTTACTTTCAGAGAAAACTATTTTGCATGCAGGAAATGTATAAATACAAGTGCTGAAAAGGTTTGAAAACGCCTAGTCTACATGAAACATATTCTACCAAGGCCTGGTGAGATCTGAGTATGGTTTACAGGTTCACACTTTGTAACATGTCCATTTACTCAGAATGTATCACCAGTAATCACATGTACAGAAAATTACATGTATATGCTAAATGGTTACTAAATCATACTTGTTAAATCAATTTTAAAAGATGTAATGTATTTTGATTGGCAGAAACAATGTCTACTAATTTGTTTTTTACAATATTTTATGATTAAGAGACTGTGTCTTTTTAAAGGTTTGGTAAGGCTGAATTATTTACCATACTATTTCTTTATTTTGTATCAATGTTAGAGAGTTACAGCAATAATAAACTAAAACAAGGCTTGTCACCATAGGATGACATATGCCCCCTTTTTCCACATTTTCTAAACCTAAACTCAAAGTGGTTTTCCACATTTTTCGAAACCTAAACGCAAAGTGTGACTGAATTTCAGACGGACAGACAGACGGACGGACGGACAGTGGGATCACTATATGCCCACCTTCCGAGGCATAAAAATGAAAAATATTTTCCTATGGAAAATTAAATTTGCTTACGCTTTTGAAAATAGTGCTAATCAGGTGTTCTTATCCATAATGACGGAGATAAATTCAGCAGTGGGCTCAATTACACTTTACGCACATGCATTTAACTTTGTTTTCCCCGTGCGAGGCTCAAATATGTCTGATACGTCCTGTTCCTTCAGATATTCCAGTAGCTACATCAGTTTCAGGAGTTCAGATTTCTTACCCAAGGAACATTTCCGTGAGTCTTTTGAGGCCCGTTTTCTGTCTTGTGCCCGTGAGGTTGTAGATCACGCTGGTGTCGATCAGGTAGGGGTGGAACAGCTTGTGAAACAGGTGGATGGAACATTTTGTGAAACAGACATGGATTTGGGGCAGACATAGTTTTGATAATGTGTGTGGGTTTTCCCTTTACCACTCAGATACGCACTTTCACGCGTTTGTAGTCCCTTAGAAACTCAAACTCACTTTAAGACTTTTCTTACTAGAGTCAAGTTATTAAGGCTTTATTTTCAGCCCTCAGATACTGATGAGCAGCAAACAGCATAAAACCTGAACAGATTGGGAGTTACTGTGAAAAGGGGGTTTAATGCATGTGCGTAAAGTGCCGTCCCAGATTAGCCTGTGCAGTCTGCACATGCTTATCAGGGACTACATTTTCGGCTTTTATGTTATTTTTCATGTAAAGAAAGTCTCTTCTTAGCAAAAATTCAGTTAAGGCTGAAAGTGTCCTCCCTGATTAGTCTGTGCGGACTGCACAGGCTCATCTGGAAGGACACTTTATGCACATGCAATAAACCCCATTTTCACAGAGCGAGACTAATTTATTTTCACCTTCATACTGTTGAGGTCGCCAGATATTGACTGTCCACAGAGGATGGCATCTGGTGGCAAGCATGTCTGAATGACCTTTTGCACGTCTTCAACTCTGGTGGTCACCGGGCGCAGAATCTCCTCTGTAATTCCACTGAATCTGCAAGGATATAGTTATGATTTGGGCTTCACTCTGGGAAAACAGGGGTTAATGCATGTGCGTAAAGTGCCGCCCCAGATTAGCCTGTGCAGTCCGCACAGGCTTATGAGGGACGATTCTTTCTGCCAAAACTGGATTATGCGCTAAAAATAGAAGTCCTTTAAATTAAAAATACCATTATGGCATAAAAGCAGAAAGTGTCTTCCCTGATAATCTGGAAAGATACTTTACGACCTCTTTTGTGAAAAATTGTTTCACAGTAATATTTGTACATTTTAAGTGACATTATTGTACTGTTTCCACGTAAGTACTTACATTCAATTATTTATTCAGTATTTATTCCAATATAATCTAATACTGTATGTTACTTTATAATATCGACAATAACAAATAACACAAGAGCTGTGTTAGTTAAACGCAATGCCCCCTACTGTGCTTTGAAGCCGCACAGCAGCTATTTTTGAGAAAATGTCTAAGTCCAAGGCCCATAACTTCGCCAAAAACCAATGATCCGGAACAAAACTTCATCTGTAAGTCATGTAGGTAGACTCACATTCTTAAAATTAATTCAATATCTGAAAGCGTTACATAAAAACCCTCCAGAAAACAGAAAATGTTGGAAGTCCATAACTTTGCCAAAAATCAATGGACCGGAACGAAACTCACACTTCATCTATAGGTAGACGCACATACCAAAAATCAGCTCAATATCTGAAAGCATTGTTAAAAAAAACCCTCTGAAAAACAGAATGCCAGACTGACCAACTGTGCGACTGCTGTATGTTACCCAACTGGGGGCATAAAAGTGTTGGGTGTGTATGTATTCAAGAGAATAAATGAAAAACTTAAAAGGAAAAAAAAACATAAACATATTTTTTAAGGGTGGGGAATACAAATGGAAAGACTCCCCTGCCATTATGTAAAGTATACCATATTTTGTCAATACCCATTCAATCTACAATTACACCGTCCCTAAACAAAAATAAAACAAGAGCACTGTCGAGCGGATGCCAACGCTCGGCTCTGGGTGCTTGGATTTAGTTTTTTTTTACCTTTGACCTTGAAGGTCATCANTTGTTACATAATTGTAGGAACACCTTGACCCAAATGTGGTAAAAGAGCATAAGAGAATTGTGCTCTTGGTGAATTGAAATTGGTTGAGACTTAAGATCGAAATTTCTATTGCATTGTTGCATTTTTCATTAAATTGCTCGCGGGTGTGTCTTAGGACAAATGGCGTTTCTCTTCTTAACATTTTGTTCAAACTATATGGTGCGTACATTAAATAGTAAGTAAAAAACCTACATGTTGTCGTTGCTGTTGTTGTTGTTTGAATCGGCGTTGTCGTTGTCATCGTAATGACTGAAACAATAAGTTCTGGGTAGCGCGCTGTATTAAAAAAATCGCTCTTCTTGAAAAACTTGTTTCCTACGAATTTTTTAAACATTAACGAACATTTGCAATTTTAAATGTCTGAATGGATTGTATATTAAGGTTCTTAACGCTTTAGAGCGATGGCATACATACAAATAACTAAACTCATTCATTTGTTGTTGTTGGTTTTTTTTTAGATTATAAAAAACGCATATATATTTTTAACCCGTCCAATGATGTAAATTACCCATGGACTTTTAGACTATTTTTCACAATTATCCGATTTGTATGTTTTTAGATCACTGATCCGTTTCTCAATACATTCCGGTGAAGTCGCTCGGACAAAGACAGAAACATGTGGGGTTGTGTCCGCTGCTTAAAAAGCAGGACCAACGCACACAGGGACTAGGGTCATACGTGTCGATTTCTAAGTATAATACCATTTAATTATGTTTTAATATTTCGATACTTGTATGGTCTTGTCAGAAAATGTTCGATAGATTAAAGTCGGGTTGTCTGTGCTTTTGCCATTGGGCCGTTGCAAATAATTAAAACATGTATATGTTTGTCAATTTACAGACAACGCGTCCCTTGTTTTATCTTATTGCATCTGATAATGTTTATAGCCAATCACCTTTTCGACTTTTTTTCATAAAAAATAACTGTTTTAAAAAAAAACTCACTTGTTTCACAGTGTATTCCAGTGAAGCTAGTCGGACACAAGCAGAAGAATGTTGGATTGTTTCCGCTGCCTATATAACAAGATCCACGCACACATGGGCTAGGGGAACACGGGTTAGCAGGAGTTGTCGGAACTGAAACGAATCATTGCCCATTTGATAATGCATTGTAAATGTTCATAGTTTGTTCAAACATTCATCCTGATTATTATTTTGTTGTATTATTATTATACTTGTTGTGCTTTTTATAACGTATTGTAAAATGTTGACCGCCTAATAATTACTACGTAAATAGTAAGAAATAAAACGATTAATATTCATAAACAATACTGATAATTTAGACCATTATATATTTAGTATGGACTAAATCTACATACTCGAACAGAGCAGGCACACTACAAATAAAAATAGTGGTCGACCTATTGAGACCGATATTTAATTTGCTTTACGGCTATTCTTTATATTTCGACCAGCATATATTTAAATACAAATTACAGCTGCACTAGTTGGAATTGTACCTATTATGTGTGGTGAAAAAGGTAACAACTAAGAACTTACTTGTCGTTGGCTTTGTTTGAATAGGCGTTGTCGGTGCAGTAGTTGTCGTAATGACTGAAACAATAGATTCCGGGTAGCGTGTTGCATTTAAACACGATGAATTTAAATCGACATTGGTTTTGATTAATACATATGCAATGCGCTGACTGACGTCAAATTCTTACTTCTACTTAAACAAACTTTGTTCCCATTTGTATTACAAATGAAAGCCTGTTCTATTTCGAGCATTGTTATTGCATTTCCGCTATTCGTTGAAAATGTCAGACTTATGTGTTCTACACATATATGAACATTTACATACATTCGGAGCTTCAACTATGTCGATTGGTTATATAGTCAGATTCTCAACGCTTTGGATTTGAGAACAAAAACATGTGTTTAACAAATTAACTGTCATTTATTTTCCAGTTATTAAATTACATGTCTATTGTTTCATCGCAACATATGACATAAACTTCCATAAACAGTTAGACTATTTTTCGAAACAAAATATCCCATTTGTATGTTGTTGTTTTTTTAATTTTTACTCACCCGTTTCACAGTGCATTCCGGTAAAGTCGCTCGGACACAGGCAGAAGAATGTGGGATTGTTCCCGTTGCCTATGTAACAGGCACCACGCATACAGGGGCTAGGAGAACATGGATTGACAGGGCTTGTGGTGGCTGAAGAAGATTGAAGTTAACTATAGTTATTTTCTATTAATCTTTTGATAATAAGCAAACCCTTTGTGATGAGATGTTAAAAATAGATATCAAGTAGCTTGTCCTTGACGTTATAGATTTATTCACAAAGTGACGCAAGGTCAAGCGATTTAAATAATAGATAGTTTTGATATACAAAATGAAAAATAAGAGTAAAATAAGAAGCTTTAAGACTACATAATTCTTCTGAATGGATCTGAATGTTTAACTCATTTATGCCTAGCGTCTAGAAAAAAAGCCTTGGCAAACAGCGTAGACCCAGATGAGACGCCGCATCATGCGGCGTCTCATCAGGGTCTGCGCTGTTTGCTTAAAGGAATTTCTGTAAAAATATTCTAAATACAGAAATAAATTTACTAGACATCCCTAATATTGGAAATAAATTGATCCAATTTAGAAGGATGGGAGAGTCCACTTGGCATAAATGGGTAAATAGTTAAAGTATAGACTTTGTTGCCCACACCTTGTTCAACGTCATTTACCGTTTGAGAGGAAATGCATTCGGAAGATAATGGTGGAATTTCTTGAAATTTGACATTATCAGAAGGCAAACGTCATACTACTTTAATATGTAAAGTTGCTTACTGAAAACAGTTGTCGGAACCACAGCGAGACTGAAATGTCCTGAAAATGCAATTGCTGATCTGTATGCGTTTCTTTGAAATATAGATGATTATTAAATATTACTTAGTTTTCCAAAATTTCCATAAAAATATCAACATATTTGATTAACTGCTATGACGCACAAAACCTGACACCTGTCTCACTTTGCTATTCATATTTTAATCAGTTATGACATCAGCTATATGGTGTAATGATACAAAATGTGTAAACTGTAAGCTTACATGTATATCGCATACTTGTATTTATTTTTCGTTGAAAACCCACTTATCAATAAGATAATGGGTTGTTTTATAAAATATATTCTAGTCATAAAAATATGTTTTTCTATAACAGTAGTGAAATAAAACTTGATATTTCACAAAAAAAGCTAAAAACGTCTGCTACTTAATGACAGGAGTTTAGTTACATCAAATTATTTAATTCTTATATGTGTTCAGAAGATTGGTAGTTCTTTTTTTTCCTTCTGTTGATCGGTTTACTGCATATAAAATAATTTATAAAAAAATCGGTTAACTCATACCTGTACACAGATTTCCTTGATTACACATATCCCCATGACAACATCTATAGCACAGTNTCCTATATAGCCCCACATTACCAATGGTAATGTGGGTATAATAAGACTTCTAGAGTGTTAACAAGGATTTACTAAAGCCATATATGAAAACTGCCCGCCCATTGTTTTTTAACGGACCAGAACCATTTTCGAACTCAGCTGAGATATCATTAGGACAAATGTTCTGACCAAGTTTCATGAACATTGGACAATACATATGGCCTCTTGAGTGTTACTAAGGTAAATTGTTGGCGATGGACAACGCACGACGGACATAAGGGGATCACAGAAGCTCACAATAAGCATGTTGTCCTTAAGTCAGCTAAAATAAAGAACATAAAGAATATTGACTTGTATGTTTGCAATACTAGGCCCTTGTCTTCTGCGTACTGGAAGTACTTGTTTCTGACAACACACAATTGAGCCTTGCTCTGGAAAAAAACGTGGCTTAATGCAGGTAAGTTAAGAGTCGTCCCAGATTAGCTTCTGCAGTCCGCACAGGCTAATCTGGGACAACACTTTCCACCTCAATTGGATTTTTGCTAAGAAGACACATCCTTTTAATGACAAGCTGTTTCACAGAACAAGGCTAAACTAGAGCTTTGTCACAGACGTGACGAATACCCCCNCACAATATCCCCACCTTTTTTTCAAAAAGTGTGGGGATAATTAAGTTTGAAGTAACACAACTAAGAAGTTTCATGTATTATATTTTCACATTTAATCACACACTCTGTGGTTTGAGACAGTAGTATGCACATTACAAGATAAATTACCATGGAGACATTTCTGGAAAAGAAGCAAACTGTACAATGACAGACTGTGTGACATAGTAAATTTCTGGGGCTCTAGGTTTTACAAAACTGTACAATGACGTACCGTGTGACATAGTCTATAATTGGGGCTCTAGGTTTCACAAAACTGTCGTAAACCACCTCCAGGTTCTCGTTCACAATCGACACTCGCGCCAAATCCATTTTAGAAGCTCTTGAATGAACCTGAAATAATGAATAAAGTATTAAATCACTTAGATTACCAATTTCCGTCCAAATTTAATATATGTATAAATCCAAACAATTATCATTAGCAATTTGTGTTATTAAGGAGTTTAAATAAATAAATTTATAATAAGATTTATTTTTAATGGGTATCATAGAAACAAAGATACAAATAGAGAAAATCATCAAACACAGACAAGGGACAAAATTGTCACAAAACCAGGTTTTCAATTTGAAACAGCTTTATAACTAGAGCTTTGTCACAGAAAAGCTCATTTATGGCGATTTTGAAGAATTATTATGCCATTATCATTTATGGCCATTTTGACCTTTGAACTCTGGAATTCTTTCGCATGACACGCTGTCCAATGACTGTGAACAAAATTAATGTACAGAGCCATTTTAAAATCTCACAATGAATGACATAGTTATGCCCCGGACAAGCTCATTTATGGCCATTTTTGACTTTTGAACTCCAAGTGTGACCTTTACATTGGAGATAAATGTTCTGACCAAGTTTCACAAAAAACAGCGGACACCATGCTCAATGTTGAAAACGCACTAAGTGACCCCGTGACCTCGTTTTTGATCTGGCATGGCCCATGTTCAAACTTGGCCTTTAGATCATCTAGATAAAACTTCTTACCCAGTTTGGTGAAGATTGGATGAAAACTACTTGAATTAGAGAGGGGACACAATGCTGAATGTTAAAAAAAGCACTAAGTGACCCTGTGACCTAGTTTTTGGCCTGGCATGGCTTATGTTCAAACTTGGCCTAGAGATCATCTAGATAAAACTTCTGACCAAGTTTGGTGAAGATTGGATGAACAAGCTCATTTATGGCCGTTTTTGACTTTTGAACTCCAAGTGTGACCTAGACCTTGGAGATATCAACGCAATTCTTTTGCATGACACACCGTCCAATTATTGTGAACAAATGTACTGAGTAATTTTAAAATCTCACAATGAATGACCTAGTAATGGCCCGGACAAGATCATTTATGGCCATTTTTTACCTTTGAGCTCAAAGTGTGACCTTGCTTGACCTTGGAGATAAAGTGTGATCTTGACCTTGGAGATATCGACGTAATTCTTTTGCATGACACACCGTCCAATGATTGTGACCAAATGTACCGAGTAATTTTTAAATCTCACAATGAATGACATAGTTATGGCCCGGACAAGATCATTTATGGCCAGTTTTGACCTTTGAACTCAAAGTGTGACCTTGACATTGCAGATATCAACGTAATTCTTTCGCATGACACACCGTCCAATAATGGTGAACAAATGTGCCAAATGATTTTAAAATCTCACAATGAACGACATAGTTATTGCCCGAACAAGCTCAATTATGGCCATTTTTGACCTTTGAACTCAAAGTGTGACCTTGACCTTGGAGATATCGACATTATTCTTTCGAATGACACACCGTCCAATAATGGTGAACAAATGTGCCAAATGATTTAAAGTCTCACAATAAATGACAAAGTTATAGCCCGGACAAGCTCATTTATGGGCATTTTGACCTTTGAACTCCAAGTGTGACCTTCACCTTGGAGAAATCAACCTACTTTTTTGGAATGGGATGGTGAACAAATGTAACAAGTCATTTTAAAATCTAACGATAAATGACATAGTTATGGTCCGGACAAACTTTCGGTTTAAAACGCACTAAGTGACCCCGTGACCTAGTTTTTGACCCGGCATGACCCATATTCAAACTTGACCTAGACATCATCTAGATACAACTTCTGACCAAGTTTGGTGAAGATCGGATGAAATTTTGGGACAGAC
>VMBQ01000388.1:245259-289353 GCA_007657795.1 Dreissena rostriformis | reverse complement strand
AGGTTTCTCGAACACTCGCAAGACGAATTAATTAATAAAACAATGTGAAACGTTTAAATAGGAACACAAAATGCAAATATATTTTGGCCTTCCAAAGTTATACTTTCTAAAAAGGCATGTAATTGTTAACAGAATGAGCTATAAGATGAAAAACATATTGTTAAAACCATGTGTTATATTCAGATTAAGCCGAAATATGTTGATATGATTGATATCATTAAACTATATAATTTTATAAATCTTATTAGTTTTTAGTTAAGCTCAATTAAATGATTTAAAATTATCGAATTCAGAAATATAATGCTTAAACATTTATGCGGTAAAAAAAAACGTCAAAGAATAGTTGTATTATCAGACAGACAGACAGACAGACAGACAGACAGACAGACAGACAGACAGACAGACAGACAGACAGACAGACGGAGAGACATTTTATTCGACTTGAACAATGTTGATCGTCAATAACACATGTGGCTGGTATTGATATATGTCAACATGTATATGCGCAGACAACAAGTGTCAATAAACATGAATATGTACAAAACAAATGTATATTAAAGTACAGAGGATGAACAATCGATACATTACGTTACACGATTTACAAAATTCAATCTGATACTCAACGATTCCTTAACAAATCATCAAAATGTTATTAGTTCAGACCTATTGGTTAATTGTAGCAATTGAAAATACTTAATAGCAGATGGATTATTATTGTAATATTTTTTTACGTATTTCTTTCTTACATCAACAAATGTTAAACAAATACATACAAAATGAAATTCGTTCTCAATATCCGTGGCATTACAACAAAGACAATATCTTTCTTGTCTAGCAATAGTGTCAATTTTAATGAATCAGGCTCCTCAAGTCACTTTTTTATTAATATAAAGAAGTGAAACTCCAGAAGCTGCAAGACATGAATTTTAATTGATCGTGTTTGCAATTAAATGTTATTCTGCAATATTCACACTTATGTTAGTATNGCTTGTGTCCATTCTGCCATGTTACATATGGAAGTGAAGCGTGGGCACCATCCACTTCTGATCTACAACGACTTCGGAGAAACGACAGAGCAATGGCCCGCTGGATCTGCGGCGTCAAACTGAGAGCCAGGCGTCTGAGGTGGTATGGGCATGTCAAGCATGCCACTTCTTGCATCAATACAATCACGATGATGGCCATTCCTGGTGCTAGAGTTAGAGGGAGACCAAGAACATTGTGGTCTTCAAACAATAAAATCCAAATAGTGTCTACAAAATTAAAACTAAAATATATTTTATATATTCATATAATATAATCATACAGAAAGCAAATGTTTAAATTGAAAATGTATCGGTAAAATAATCAAAATTTAAGTGTGCTATAAACGAGTGACTGATATACATAACTTCGTGGATATAAGGAATAGTGGACCTCCAGAAACAAGACTAAAGAGCTTTTCCTCTGGCCTTTTATTTACGATAAATGGTCAACGGCATTAAACAACATTTAACATAAAACATGAGGATTTTAAACTGGTTGATGTTTAGCATAACCTTACACTATGCACATAATAAATCGTAAAACACACACGTATAAATATACAACAAACCATCGTCATTCAATNTGTTCTACGTGTGATATTATAAAATAGTTGTATACACGCAGTATGCATTGAATTTTTCTCATAAATGCTAAAAAAGTTTACAATTTTGACTAATAGTTTCAAACGCGAAGATGTTTAAATTTCCTTGTAATAAGCTTTTAATATAAGCTGCTTTTAATAGCTGGTATATATTGTTGAATATAATATGTATGAATGACGCGCAAAAAAAAAAGAATTTCACATAATTAAGATAACGAAGACATTTGTTTGAGAGATTCGCATGACAGTCATGTACTAAGCTTACAATAAAAGAACATACATTTAACATGAAATGAAATTCCACAAACAAATTCAGTACAAAAGTTCGAGTTACCCACCGCTAGTCAGTTATTTTACAAATTGCCTTAAACAAGAGATTACCAAACATTCAACACCTTACCACATATACAGAAAGAATGAAACTTTATCAGGATATAAATTATGTTTAATACCATAATGGATGCAACGCCTTTAAAGGTCAAGTTGGCAATTAAAATCCCCATTGAACCGCACACACGCATCAATTATGTCAACGACTTCTAGAGTTTGATTTGTCATGATATGGCGTTTTCGTTTGACAATACCAGCTGTCGGCAATTAGTCGGTTTTTCTAACCTAATAAATAATCAGGAAACTAATGAGTAGGTCATCAATATGACACTGTTGATGTTAAAATTAATGAATTTATTCTAGAAACGCCAATTAAAACAAATGTAGGCATTTGGAATGTTAATTGAACTCAATTGTAAGATGCTATAGAAAGTAGAACAGATCGTTACAGCACAAACTAATTTCAACGAAATCCTGTTTTTGTATTTGTTTAAATTTATATTATAATTGTTTGCATTTGGGTTTGGAAAACATTTTAATGTTCAAACAGACAAGCAAGTAATCACTGAATTTAATATACGACAATCTATCAATGCATTACTAATGCGACAAACTAGTATTGGATTTCGTTATGAAGCTTGCACTTGGATTTAAATGTTCATACTTAAGAAAAAGAAAACCGCACTGAGGGTCCATATGAAATAATAGTTATCAGCAAGGATGTCCACAATTGTATACGGACCTAAGCAGAACGCTGAGGTCAATATCTGGTTTGGGTGCCTGGCTAATCGCTAGTATGCCATTTGGCCCAAGATTCGTTTCGTATTTCTTTTTTTTGTACAGAACATGTTCGTCCTGTATATAAATCTTTGTCGCTATGAAAAAGTAAGTTCGAATCCAAAAGATATTCACTCTGTTAAAATATGTGTCGTATAAAAAGTTAGAATTGTGTTATAATTAAACATAATAATTCAAAATTGGTTGTTTTCCCTGTTTAAATCAATCGCCATTGTCAACAGAAAAATACAATAAAGCACAAGCTCACAGTGTCGCTTAGATGCGTCTCACCCGTCATTTGTCAATATTTTACACGCACTNGTAGGGGGGCGACATTCGCCTCAATTCAGCTACATCTTTTGTCTTGGTAACACCGGTGATAGCAGATACTATGCTCTTCCACATCATTTGACCCGAGCTTGCAGCGACCTCGCCGACATCAGTACATGTTGCGATGTAGATTGTTCGTCCAATTGCAAGGTAAAGCGTGGACAGAATAACGAAAATGAGAATAAGAAGACCAAACAAAACCGTCGTAAAAATCAATACTAAGCCTTTTCTGTTTTCGTGTTCATCCGCTATGAGACATGTTTTTCCTATAACTTGCGCGTTGCCCTTTGGCAAAGCTATAGGTATTGTCAGCGTTTGTGTGCCGTAAAAGACAAATGCAGGCCATATGACGACAGAAGCCACTATAAACGATATCAGACACAATGTCTTGGCAAATCGCGGTGTCAACTGTCGACTTTTCAACGGGTAATGAACAACCAGAAAGCGTTCAACTGCGATTGACACAAGTACAAGGGCTCCCGTATTGTTAATAACATATGTTAGACCGCGACCGACTTTGCAAATTATATGATGGTCAAATGAGAACGGGTACATCAATATAGCAATTTCTAAAGGAACGGAAAATGTACAGTTAAACCAATCAATTATTCCTAAGCAGAGAATAAATACACGAGTCCTGTTCTTTTTCCACTTTGTCAAGTAGATAAAAATTACTGTGGAATTTCCAATGAATCCTAAAATGACGAACACGAACGCACATATGATTGGGTAAATGTTTACGTCCATAGTTTTCCTTTGCAAAACTTCGTATATGGGGTTTGCACTGGAGGGCGAAATGCATGTCAACACGTTTGCACTGGAATTGCTTGGCAAAACTGTTGTCAAGTTTTCCAATAAATATAATGATGTATTTGTTATATTCATGATTTAAGAACAGCGGTATTATATGCCCAGATCGTTTTATCCCGAATTTTATAACCAATAGGATGTAGTAACATATCCAATTCAATGCAGCGTTGGTGCAGTGTTCTTCTCAACTTTTGAATCGCAATATTGTGCAACCTGCGTTGCGTTGGTGAATCAAGTTTTGTCATATAATATAACTACACGTGTGCCGCTCTTTATGTGTATCCCACAGAATGCTGTTTTCTAAGTGGAAAAGCGATGTGCTGCACCTAAAATCATACACAAAAGATAGTTAAACCATTTCACAGAACTATTTTATAGCGATTTCAGTTTAAATAACCAAATGACTGCCTAACATAAATGTTCGATCTTATATAACTGCATTTCAATTACTTCAGCATTTTATTATTTATAATCAGTTAAAGCCACACGCCTTGAAATGAAATACATGTTAATCAATACATATAGATGAAATTTGAAAGTGTGCAAAATTGTCATTAAATCTATATCCTAGTTAGCAGGTAATTTATTATTTTTCAAACGGTACCGCTTTTAAAACCGAAAGTAGAATTTCTATACGTATACGTCGATTTTGACAAACGCAATTATTTTTAAGTTTTAAAGCGCCAAAATGACGGATTTATACCTTGTAACCACCAGATATATTCTAATTGGCATAGATAATTTAAATTTATAGCCTAGTTAGCAAGTAATTTATTATTTTTCAAACGTTACCGCTTTTAAAACCGAAAGTAGGATTTCTATAGGTATACGTCCATTTTGACAAAAAAAACGCTTATTTATAAGTTTTAAAGCTAAAAAAAGACGGATTTCTACCTTGTTACCACCAGATATAGTCTAATTGGCATAGACAAAATTAATTTTATAGCCTAGTTAGCAAGTAATTTACTATTTTTCAAACGGTAGCGCTTTTAAAACCGAATGTAGGATTTCTAGACGTTTACGTCCATTTCGACAAACGCGATTATTTTTAAGTTTTAAATCGCAAAAAAGACGGATTTCCAACTTGTAACCACCATATATATTCTAATTGGCGTAGATAAAATATGTTTCTTATTTATACTTAAATTTACTATACCAAATAAGGTGTGTGGCTTTAATCATCTAAGCATGATAGGTGGACAAACTTAACAAACAAAAACGTGTGCATTTCCCAGTGTGCTCCTGTTTTGTGAATGCATTGTTTATCATTCTGTAAATATTCTTCGCACATAAGCTTGTTATCATATTCTCAATCTACACGAAAATCCTGTTGCTGTGTAGTATCGATTACACTGAAAACACCATTGACAACATTCACAGAAAAAGAACAAGCGTACGTAGACATGAATGTCCATATTAAATAAACAACCGTCTGCTCGGACAATCATATGGCCATAATTCCACGAAAACAAACATTTTTCTGATTCGTTTATGATAATTTATAGGAGTTGAACGATCGTCATAATTACAAATTAATATAATAATGAATCGCTTTCTGGAAACACCGGCTGAATGCATTTGCGTAAAGTGTCGTCCACAATTACCATGAACAGTCCACATGGACTTTTTCGTGTAAAGGAACTCTCATCTAAACGAAAATCAAGTCTCTACGAAACTGTTATCCCTGATTAGCCTGTTCAGTCCGCACATGCTATTCTGGGACGACACGCATACATATTAAATCCGGTTTTTACCGGAGCGAAGCTCATATAAATTATGATCGTATCAGTTGACATACACAGTGTCGATCCCGACCGTCGTTTTTGAGTACACATTCATTAAGCACCAATACAGAATCTTTTTTTTTCTTAAATTAAATAAGAATCAGTTGTGTCTTTGTAAATGTTCCGAAAGCATATATGCAAATGTCGACAGAAATTCGGTTAGGGTATAATATATCCTTACATGAGTATGTATTTATGAAAACTCAAGTGATGTATTGTCTGTTATATATCTCTCAATACGAAAATACATCTGTTTCTGATATTGTACATTATAAGTTACTCAAAAACTGTTAAAACGGCAAAATATTGAAAAACAAATAAGCACACAATCTAAAATAAATATTAAAAATAAGCATCGAATTAATGTGTGATAGATAGTAAAAGTATTATATCGATTGTTCTATTTCAAATCCTGATTTAGTAAATTTACGTATATGAATGTTTGCTACATGTTAAGGACCACGTTGTTTGAGTTGACTCTCATCGACTCATATTATTTCCGCATTTCTTGTTCGTCCATCTAACAGCAGCAATGCTCTAAATATCTCTTATATGTAGTTTGGCACATGACAAAATTATGATTTCAATAATTATCACTGCATTTCCAGTATAATAAGTGCTATGTTATTTTTTAATGTTTATTTTCACCTAAGGACAAACACACAGATGCCTATCTTTTATATAAAATGTATTGTTTTGTCGTGCCGTTCATTGCACGAATTAAAACTTTAAACTCATCATGTAATCCAAATTATTTTGAACGCCAATCACACGTGTTATTGTCCAATTTAACCATGCAATACCCGAGTTTATATAACGGTTTTTAAATTTACACTTTATTACAAAACATTAATAGTCATCTCTGAAGTCTTGAGAATACCGAGTTAAACATACCTCTTCCCTTATAAAATATTTGTGAATATTACTAGAAATTCTAAAAGATATTCCGCGCTTTACGTAGTGAGCTGGCAAACGTGTGCCGTAGCGTAATTCATTTAACCCATTTATGCCTAGCGTCTAGAACAAAAGGCCATGGCAAACAGCGTAGACCCAGATGGGACGCCGCATGATGCGGTGTCTCATCAGGGTTTGCGCTGTTTGCTTTAAGGAATTTCTGTAAGAAATATTCTAAATATAGAAATAAATATACCAGACATCCCTAATTTTGGAAATAAATTGATCTAATTTAGAAGGATGGGAGAGTCCACTAGGCATAAATGGGTTTAAAAGACGCACACAATTCGTAGAACTTTGTATTTCGATTTATTCTGTTGATTGAACCAGGCATTCAAACCAGACAGACGATACGGACGTAAATGAAAGAAACAACTACAAACTGACTTCATACTTTAATGTGCTCTGAACTCATAATTTTGTTGTTGTTTTTTTTTTAATTCTGAACCACCAGTCAGTTGTTGGACTATTATATACGTTTGGGCAGAAATATCTGTAAATTAATACGTTGCATAATAAAACATGGGTGGTAAAACACGGTTGTATAATAAAAGCAATTGCCGTGGCAGGGAAACATCTGTAAATTAATATGCTGAATGATAAAACTCGAGTGCTTCTGTATCACCATCAATAAGTAAATATGTAAATTAAGTTCATTTTCCGTCATATTATGACGAAATAGACAGGCACTGATATTTCAGTCCGGACTATTAAAATAACTATCTATTAGTTTACACAGTGAGGTAATGCACAGAGGCAACATCAAGGTAAATTAAATACATACAGTATAATCCCCAAGATATGTTATGGATTACGAAGGGATCAATTACTGCAAAATATGTAGGTTGTCTTGATAAAAGACTTTACCAAGGTTTAGGAAAGTGAAAACTCAACAGACCGTCTGTTATTTAAAGATATTGAACAACTGTTTTTAAATATAATGATGATGTTATGAAGAATATGGGCGGTTGAGATTAGAACGTTTTTTTCTATGTTTATTTTCTTTTTAATTTATTTATTTACTTTAATCATTTAGATGGTGGTGCCTTTCCTTTTATAAATGGAAATAAAAATAATTGTGATGTGATAACTCCCTAATTAGTATTTTCTAATATTTCTCTTCTTGTAAATTGATTTATTGTATTGTCATAGTTAAACCGAATATTAACACCAAGCATTTAATGGTGCAATTACAATGGCGTTATAATCCAATGAATCCATTTACACGTTTACCATAACAACCTTTTAATTATCACTTTGAAACCAACTTTCTTTGACAATGTTTCAACACGTGTCATAAACTATTTAATGATTGCTGCCACAAATTCTCAGTCCATTTTGCGCGTCCCTTGAACACTAAAAAGTGTGTCGTATCTGCCATCTTAGAAATAATTAGCAGAACAGAACAGAACAGAACAGAACAATACTTTATTACTCCAGGTATGCATAGATACAACATGGGGAACATATAATATACATAGTACAAAATACATAATATGTTTCCGGTTCAAGTGTGGTACATTTTGGTATAGGGGGACACAGACGGGGATAAGTGTTGGTCTCGTTAGAGTTCATATAATACATGCAAAATAAAATTTAAAACACATTCAATATCTGATCATTAATTTGGCTTGGAAACAAGTGGACGTAACCGAAAAAAAAATATCAATATGAACTGAATTGAGATATGAATATAGTTATAATAATGCTTGTACTTACAAAATATGTCAAAGGCATTTTGAAGATTGCACAATTTATTTAAAACAGATAGATTACTTACACGGAAAGCACGTATCGGTTGTTCTTATTGTGATCATTTCGATCGGAGACAAATAAGAAGCAGCGGTTTACAGCTCATGCTGTTTTTCTTGATAGTTTACCTTGATTGGATCTGCAAATAACGTTGTTTCATTTGCATATAACAACAAAGTGCAGCCCCAGCTCAGGCAATTGAATAAATCTTATGTATTGTAAACCTATATATCTTTAATTTTTTAAAAAGGTATCAATACGAACTAGGTGATTACAATGCACTATTTTCTGAATCTTTATCGGAATATACCAACTACAAGCAGGTCAGTAAGTCTGACTGTTCTTTCACAGAAAACTATAAATTAGCTCTTATCGACAAGCCTAAATTTAAAAACACACGTTTTACAACACTTCAATGACAATATTTAAAATTATAATTGAGTCATAAGGCATTCTGAATTAGCCGCAGTTATAAATGGAGATTTCCGTGATATGGTAAATGTCAAAACGTTTCTTCTATGCAAGTAAGTAACAAGTAGGTTCCAGACAAGGACAGTGACTTAAATACGACGATATATTTAGATATCTTAATCCCTAAAAGTTAATAGCATTTATCGCATAACTCTTACAGAAAGAATTACAATTTTAATTTAATACACGAATAACGCCGACTTATGTATTTAACCATTGTAGAAAAGGCTCATAATACGAAACATAGTCAACTATCTAAGGCACCTTATTTGGTGTTTGTCTTCTCTTAAAAACTAAAATCAAACAATAAAATATTATGTCTAATATTTAATATCCTTAAGATGTTATTTTTTAATCTATTCTAATATTTACCTATTGTGCATAATTCTTCTTTTTTAATATGATGTTAATACATTAAAAAAAATGCAAAATAATGAAAGTTAAACTGTATGTTTTGATTATAAGTGTATTCATTATTTAGAAAGGTTTCTCCAATGAACAGAAAATACTTCTTAAACAAACATNTAAACATGAAAAATGAAATTTAATTATTAATAAAATATAATGGAGAAACGGTGCTATGAAACACACAATTTACGTCACTTTTTTCTGTTTGTATTTTTTTTAAATTCTGCTGTGCGCGTTAATTTCAAGTATTGATTATAAATAAATACATGTTTGCATTTGTTATTCCATGCACTTTTACATAGTATAAGATTTGCTAATTTTTCAGTTTAAACAAGAATGACAGGGAAAAACACTTACCCGGATGATGAACGTAACATCGGTATCAGCGTTTATTTTGTTGTTGTTTACGCTGCATGAAAACGGAAATGACGTCAAAAAAGAGCACGTTGAAATTGGCGGCAAATATTAACGTTGTCTGTTTTTTTGCGATGAAATAACGTCAAAATTGACAAAATTATCGTCGAAAACACAAGGGCCACCGGAGTATTTTGTTACGCGTAACGTTGCATTTGTTTCATATTTTGACATAAGAATATGGTTTAATTATATAATTTTTAGGATAGAAATAACATGGAAACATCTAAAAATGTTCACAATTGAAATGTTAGGACAATAAAATTGGTAAAATTGGTTTCTGCTGGTTACCGATAATTTCCATGAGTTTTATTTTAGCAAGTACACCAAAAGTCGCGATTGTGCTAAATAGCGTGCGACGTACGGGTAACGATCTGTTTTAATGTGTTATTACGTTTTACTGAAGATCACCAATTAGTTAACAATTAATTAAATAAATCGAATTCAGGGCTACTAATAATACCCTGTCGTTTGTATCATTACGGTGCGCAAGGCTCACGTTTGTAAATTGATACTTGGTCGTAAGAATACATTAACAGCACATAACAATACAGGTTAAAGTATCAGTTGCGTTAACATTTACATTTGTTTTGTCCTTATTATGCGCATAGATGGTTTTATTTGGTCCTATAATAAACATAAGCCGAAGATAAACCATTTATATTATTCCAATACTGTCGAATGCAGTTCTGAACCAAATCATTCGTATCGTGGAGTTAAAATGAACAGAACACCGATGCTGCTTTGGGTTGATCTAAGTGCCAAGTAGTAATAAAACGACAACGTGTATAGTTTGCATGGCAAATTACTGGAGATTTATTGATTATTTCCATGAGATAAAAAACACGCTTTAACGATTGACCCTCATAAACAACATTCACCGATAATTGTCGTAGAAAACCATGATAATAAAATGATCCGTTTTAGTACTGGTGAATAGTATCCGCCTCTCCGGATCAGTTCTGTCTCCGCAAATATACAATAGCGTATTAGAAAGAGCCCATTGATTAACGGTCATAATCTCAGAACAGTGCAATGTTCGCGTTTGTTTTTTGTTCATGGATTACACTAAGTTTGAAAAAAACATACCTGCTGTTGTTGTTTTTTTCTTCATATCTTTGAGTTTACAATTTAGATTGCGAGAAACAAGCCATTCAGTAGATTATTCGAATAGTGAAAACATAATAATCATTTGCATAAATGTCAATCGTCACGAATACATATCTTTGTTCGGATTCACGTCGTTTGGTACTGTGATCCTTCAATGATTGAAAACACTCGTATAATTAAATAAATGGAGCATTTCCAATTATCTATACAACACAGGGAAAAACATGAAACACTGCATTAAAAATTAACAAAAGTATTGTCGTACCATACAAAATGCCGAACGACACAAAAGACGCCAATCCTGTTGAAATTACGTCATAGCTTGTTTCTAAAAAAGTTTTTTCTGCAAACATCAGATTAATATGTCACCATACCGGTGTATTCTTTTGACATATACATGCAATAGGACAATTACAAATACGTATACTTTATTATGTTTTTTTTCTTTTCGTGGGGCAATAATAAGTCTTTAAAAGAGAGAAACAACGTAATGTCTTTATGCACTTTATGTATGCTCAATCTGTTAATTTCTTTCTAGGTCAATGTGAATGATTGTCTTCAGCCCGTCATTTTTAATCACGTTTCAGTCCCAATGTTCCTGTTCTTTAGAACATAAACATAATACTCTTAAAATATGCATTCAATCGTTCTTCGTGGGTAATATAACTGGGATGACAGATACGGAAGTTCACGGAAAAGACATTCAAAGATGCCCTTTCCAGTTGACGATATTGTATTGATTTGGTGTGTTTGATCGATGAATGGAGGACAATAGTAATACTAATTATGATATTGGTGATATGAACCGAATAAGACATAATATTATGCATATTTATCAATAACCAATGCTTTCTTTGTAAATGTTTTTATCTGAAAGCAGTCAGTGCGTAATGACCCGTTTAGAAATACGAATATCGGCTAAAACTACACAAAGAGATTATTAAATATAAGATATTGATACACATTAATGTACACACATCCATATGTCCTGTGTGCCATAGATTAATAGCAATTCATTAGTAAAAGTGGTTCACGTCTTTTTTATTGGATATCATATCAATAAATCGAACATTGACATTCAAACAGGTGAATTGATTTTAGTATATGGATGTAACCGTAACTGTTATGTTCAGGCCACTGATGATGAATACTAATGGAATCTCAATATTTACAATTTTGTCGTTTGTTATCATACCACGGTATCACTAGCTAGCAGTCAATCACAAAACGTGACGAGTTGGTTTATGTCGGTGTTTCCTAAAATGACATTTCAAGATTCTTTTCACAGCTGAAGATATTGATATGATTTGGTTTGGACATTTAATCATAGTTGGAACATTATTTGGTATCAAAGAAATGCTATTTTGACATTTACATTACAAATGTTATTTTGGGCGCTTTGATGATAAATAAGTTAACTAGATGTGAATTGATATGATGTTCTGATATAACACGTATTTGAAACCAAATATCGATACACATTTAAATGTACAAAATGCCCATTGGTGATTTCACAAAAAGATTAAAGAATCATATATTATGATGACTGCATCGTCTTGCTGCATTCGTAATTATTTTCATTAAAAATATATTCAAAATCAACAGTGATTACTTAACGGAACACAGAAGAGCACTGAATGATAATATCAAGTACGAAAACTCTGCCCCGCTATTCGTATGTATATTATTTATCAAATATATGGACTTGTAGAAATAAACAAACTATACCTGAAGCGCCAACAAACTATATACATTTAAAGAGGAAATTATAACAAATATGCGACTGAACTAACATTCTTTTGTTTCTATAGGACGGTTTTATGCTGCAATTTTGTGAATCAGATATGATCAATGAATTTAATGTTTTTAAAACGACTACCTTTATATGGAATAATTGTTTATATTAAATACTTTTTTGATTGAGTTTGGTGACTCCGCTAAAACTACCAACAAATATTAGTTCAACCAAATTAAATCTAATGATTGACCTTATTGCTCATTCAATCATGCTTTAGGATTCAAATCCTAATTGGTCTGTCGGGGATGAGGAAATGGGCAATATTACTGTTCATTATATGTTTACGGCATTGTTTTTAATTGAAATACTAATAAAACTTTACACTTGAGTTTTAAGTTACTGTGATGGATCATATAAAAATTAATATTCTCTTTTGGACGAATATTGGACGACACTGGTTTGCAATATGGTGTGTGAATTACAAATGACACATTCAACACAAATATATAGTAAAATACATAAAACGTATAATTATGACTATGTTTGTATCAAATTCGTTCTCTTCTGTCGTGCCAATATTATATTTCGCCTATGGAACGTTAAAAGCTTTCACATGTCCGTGTATCAGGTAACCTGTTATTATGAAATTAGGGAAATGATCTGTCATATGAAGGAACAGAAGCAAAATAAAAACACTTACGCTATACATCAATAAATATTCAGATATAATATAAGAGACCTCGTTAAAACACAACTCATTTGCAACACAAAACTGAAGTCTCAACAAGTATCTGAAATGCAAAATATATGCCGAAATGTTTGAATACAAATTAAGTTTGAAGTATCAGCTTTCGTGTGTAAGTAAACACATTTGTTTCGTTCGTATACTTGGTTAGTATTTTATGTCATACTGTTGTTTATTGAGCGATACTACTACATAAATTATTATTTTTTAATTATTTAATAGTGTTTGGTATATGGCCTAGAGACAAAAAGGTCCAGACCAGAGCCTTACGTTTGATCGTACTTCAGCATGACAAATGCATCAATTAAGTATGTAGAGTAAAATAAAATAACATATTACTATATCTACATTTAAAATATTAAATGTTGATATGGTGTGTGTGTGTTAAATGCCAAATGTTAACACGTTAGAAGTGTTAGTTACAACGACGTACTTGACGTTAATTATATTCGAAGACCGAGGTATTATATTTGTTCACGACGTGAACGCATTTCCCCAAATAGATATTCGCTGTAAGCATGTATTAACATGGAATTAGACTTAATTCAACAATAAATACATATAAACAATAAATTGATGCCGAACTAGGATCTTACTATATGCATAGTAAGAAAGACATCTGTGTTTCCTGACCCACAGCTGTTTTAACAATTTATGGATTTATTTAGAACAGGGAGCTTAAGGAAAAANTTGCTCTGATATTAGATTGTTTCATGCAATTTCATAAATAATTTAGATCTTTGATAAATATCGGATAAATTAACAACTTTTTGGTCTTGTGAGTCGGACCGACGGTTTTCGGGACGTCAGCCGCCATACAATGTTTAAATCATTTGTTTTAGAATAACCTCACTGTAAGTCCAACCATTATAACAAAATAACAACAAAACATTCAAGTGTCAATAAACTTAAACCACTAAGCTTGGGCAATCAAATCAATTCATAATTTTTTGAATTCATTAAAATGAGTCAACTAAACTATTAATTTGCTTCTTCAGTTAATAACCGTATACAAAGTATTTCGAAAAGTTGCGTAAGAAGCATAGTTAATAAGCTTCCAGGCTAAAAGGTGAATTGACCAAATACTCTTACGGACAACATAACTAATGATGAGCTTCCAACTGAGATGTGTTAATATTAAAACATGGTGGAAATTTCGGAATTAAAAAGAATAAAAATTGCTAGCCCAGAGTTTATACTGTGTTTTAAGGGATGGAAAGGGTTACTATGCAACGAATTTTTAATTATAGTACATTGATTTTCAGTATTTCATGTATTGTATGCATGTATATCACAAAGCCGAAAACGAATAAGCTTCATTGGTAGAGCGATGGACTAAAAATCCGAGGATCGCGGCCTCGTAACTGATGTGAGGATTGGGCATGCAATATTTATACGGCCGTTCTCCCCTTACCTCTGAATCGAGTATGGTAGTTGAAAGTTACAGAAAGATGAAACAAACAGCGCTTGAACGGATAAATGTAACACCAGCTATCCCAGTAAAAGTGTGAAACAAATTATTTTGTTAATTGAAATTTGTACTATACGTAACTATTGCACACAGAACATTATTATCAACCTTGTAATAATCGATGGTAATTAACATAATCTGAAGCATCCGAAATAAAGCTGAACAGTACAATTACCGGATATTCTAAATAATCTTGGTCTGTCTAATGAAATGGTCTGGCAAGAAAAAGTGGCCAGATGCTTACCCAGATACCTGTTTATTTTTCCTTTGAAAATGTATAGTTAACGCAGCATCAGGTATAATCCCTCGTAGTCAAAACTCCTAGCAATCAGATTATGGAGCATAATTGACCAATTATACCGACCTCACAGTGTTAGCGACCTTATAAAGGATTAATACTGTTTTTTGATACGTCAACATTCCAATCGTCCAAACATGTAAGTGTAGGCGTGGAAATAACCATATGTTTTTCATTCTCTATTAAACACACCCACCCGATTATACCCATGTGTTTACTTCATACCATCCCATAGTAATTGAAATGACATATTTCCAAAAGACCTGAACACAAAATGATAGTTAAGATAATTAAGATGCCACTCATCATTTGTTATCTTGTTTTCAAAGAGCGTTGCTAAAGGGGGTTTGGATCGCAATACATGTTCTTGGGATGATGATAATGGTGATCTAAAGATAAAACCAGAACGCGAATGATTAACTTATGAGAAGTATATGAACAAAGTGAAACTTCAGCTGCCATTTAATTAATAAGTCGCTTAAGATAGACCACGTTGAGAACAATACGGCATTTATATAATGATGAATACAAAATTTTGAAAACATACATTTTTATCTTATTTAATTGTCACAGCATAATTATGAAACTATTATTTAAACTAAACTGATTGCCATATATTGTTTGGATCATCAGAACAAAAGTTACACAGTTCGATAACTAGATATTCTCCACAATAATGTTCTGAAAACGAATGATAAACTCCGTGAAAATTTAAAGATCGCGTGCCTTTTATTTAAGACAAATAATACATAATATTACAGACAATACATCTTTAAACATAAACAAGTCTTGGCTTGCACATTCCTGGATTGAATGGGAGCTGTTGTTATTTGTATGCATTGTGTAGATTATATTTATTGTAATATAAGACAACATAAGAACGTCTTCAATGTTCACCAGAGGTACCTGACTATATGCAGGTAATAAAAGAGATTACAATCTAATTATCAGATTCAGAGTAAGTACTTCTCGCTTTTACAGGGTTAGAACATGTGTAGCTGATATAAAACGGTCAACGACATTGTTTCTTACCTCACCGATGTACAAACATTTAATTGTCTTACCTAAAGATCCGATCTTATTGCATATAATTCCAGTGGAATAGCATGAGCGCTTTAGGATAGCATTCAATTCTGTGTTGTAATAAGACGTAATCTAAACGTTTTAATCGTGAGGATAAAACAGTCATGTTTGCTTAATTACTCGGATGAAACCAAATGCTTAGGTATTTGGCATGGGATTATGTATTGTTGCGCTAACCGAGAATCTAAAATAGAATGCTATTACCCACTGCAAATTTTCTAATACGTATTCAGTTATTTGCGGTAAGGTGTTTTGTTATATATGTCAGAATGAAAGTACGGTGTACAAGTCACTCCCGAATCGAACTAAATCTACTTATTTTATGATTAATTTTGAAAAGATCACACCATTTTCGTGAGAATCTGTTTCTTTAGTATTAAATTGATTATTTACAGCTAGTCAGTCGAACAAAATCCGGCACACAAACCTTGTAAGTATACCATGTTCGTGTGTAACAACCATCATGTCAAATACAAGTCACTAATTGCTCTTATCTCACCCTTTATTTAAAGGTACAAAGGCAGATCAACATGTCCATCCCATATATCTAAGCATGTACACACGTGTATCTAAACAATGCATTTTCTCCCTTTTCAAGCATATATGTGTCTGCAAACAGTTAAGTATATTTATAAATTTATTTAGAAAAATACAAAATGCAAAGAAATATTGTTTTGATAAACAACTCCAGTGTGATTCGAATTAACGCCTCAAACTCGTGCAATCGATGAACGTTTTATAAGAGCCTCGTCCTCAATNTTTCCCCCCCCCCCCACTCCCCACATTGGTGTGGTTTAGCTCTACTTTGAATTGAAATAATGCAGTTGACTAGCTCTTAATGTTTATCTAATCACCCTGTCTGTACAGTTTGAATACATATTCTATAAAGGTATTTATCCGGAAACTTAGTGTTATGGCGCTATTGTCCCTATTTCCAAAAAAGGAGAACAAATGTTGCATCTTACTATCGAGGTATTATATTAGTAAATATCATAGCTAAAATATTCTCAATTACATTGAGCAATCGAATTAATTATTGGTGCGAGAATGATAATATATTTAATACATCGCAATTCGAATTTAGAGATGTATATATAATTATTTGCAATTGAGTTTCGTAAATCATTTAAAGGTTTATATACGACAAGAAATAACTGAATTTCATATACGAAAAGCTATCAGTGCATTTCTTGTACGACAAGCTATAATTGGATTTCGTTATGAAGCTTGCAGTTGGATTTAAATGTTCATATTTAAGAAATAGAAAACCCAAATGAGGGTCCTTTCACATAAAAGTAACCAGCAAGGATGCCAAATAAATTGTGTATGTACCTAAGCAGAAGGCTGAGGTCAAGATATGGTTTCAGGTGCCTGGCTAGTGGGCCAGATATTTTTTATTGTATTTCTTATATTTTTCCAACGTGTTCATCCTGTTTATAAACCTGTGTCGTTATGGAAAAGTAAGTTCGAACCCAGAACATATGCACTCTTTTAAATATTTGTCGTATACAATGTAAATGTTAAGGATAATTTTACATGATAATACACAATTGATTGTTTTCTCAGTTTAATTCAATCGCCTTTGTCAACAGCAAAATACAATACAGCACAGTACAACTTAGCTGCGCCTAACCCATGTGGTGATGCCATTTAAAATATTGTACATGTACGGTCCATATTTAGCGAATATTGGCCAGTCCATATAATCTTTATGGCTTCTATTGTATTTTACAGACCCGGTTCGGTCATAAAAATGAAGAAGGCCAACGATTTGTCAGGTTAAATATTGCTAGGTATATGCATATGCAATTCAACAATATAATACCAGCAATACACACATAGCCGGCGAATAAAACATATTACAAAATAATGTATGTTTACCTAAATTGATATATCCATATAGGGAAGAACACAAAGCGTCGATCTATCTTTATTTGGGAATATACAACATTGAAAACAAGTATAATACATGCATCAGACCCTTACGTTAAGTGAATTTTGTCTATAATGTATTCCCATATTTTTTATCGCATTTTCAGCATTAGTTTAAACCTATTTATTTTAGCTCGATTGCATCGAAAGCCGTAGGCTTATATAAACGCTCTCGAGTCCGTTTCCTGGGACTAGAACCAGTACTGGGTGTCTTTGGGGGAGATGAAAGGAACGCTCCCAGTGGGGTTCGAACCCATTTTCAGCATTGCAGCCATGGACGTAAAACAGTCAACACTTATGGCTTCCAATATCATACTAATTCAAAATTAATATTTCCGAAGTTATCCTACATGTGCTAGCATAGTATACAGTCTGCTAACTTAAATAACTAAATATAAGTGAATAATGCTGATTCAGCGTTTATATCGTTTAACGATACAAAATAAAATATTTCGGAAAAGGTCCTTAACCTCTTTTCTAAACTGCACGTTCATGAAACCATAAATATATAGGTTTATCATACTTTTAATGAAATACGAATTCAGGAATACCTTATAAGCTATTTGTGCAGCTTTTCCGAGAGAAAGGTGATATTTGTACGACAGTGTGTAGCGTTTTATCAAAATTATCAGGAACGGTGTATATGACAACATGAATGCAATCGTTACCATTCTCAGCAGCATAGTGTTTTTCCGCGTGGCCGTTGTTTTCAAATTCGAAAACGACATTTGTACTATGGGTCTGCAGTTAGCGTTCATTTCACAATGGCTATGTTTTCTTGCAGTATTGTGTGTTGTCATTAACGTCGAAATTTCCGGTAAGGAAGTTCTGTTTTGCCTTTGTATTTGGTTCGTTTTTTAGGTCAACACTCAGTCTGTTGTTTTGTATTTTAGGCGCTAAGTCTTCGGAAGGTGACGACATTCGCCTCAATTGAGCTACATCGTATGTCTTTGTAACACCGGCGATAGCAGATACTATGCTTTTCCACATCAGTTGACCCGAACTTACAGCGACCTCGCCGACATCAGTACATTTTGCGATGTAGATTGTTTGTCCAATTGCAATATAAAGAAAGAACAATGGAAATCAGAATCAGAAGACCAAAAAAATAGTAGTAAAAATCAATATTAAGGCTTTTTTTATGTTCGTGTTCATCCGCTTTGCGACATGTTTTTCCCTTTAACTTCCGCGTTGCCCTTCGGCAAAACTATAGGTATGGTCAGGGTTTGTGTACCATAAAAGACGAATGCTGGCCATACGACAGAAGAAGCTTCTACAAAAGATATCAGACACAATGATTTGGCAAATCGCGGTGTTAACTGTCGACTCTTCAATGGGTAATGCACAACCAGAAAGCGTTCAACTGCGATGGATACTAGTACAAGTGCTCCCGTGTTGTTAATAACATATATAAGACCGCGACCGATTTTGCAAATGATGTGATGGTCAAATGACAGGGGGTACATTAATATGGCATTTTCTAAAGGAACAGAAAAAAGTACAGTTAAACAAATCAAGAATTCATAAGCAGAGAATAAATACACGAGTCCTGTTCTTTTTCCACTTGGTCAAGTAGATGAAAATTACTGTGGAATTTCCAACGAATCCTAAAATAACGTACACGAACGCACATATGATCGGGTAAATGTGAACGTCCATAGCCTTCCTATGCAAAACCTCGCATACAGGGTTTTCACTGGAGGGCGACACGCACGTGAACACATTTTCACTGGAATTGCTCTGAAAAACTGTTGTCAAGTATTTCATTAAATGTTATGATGTATTCATTGTATTCATAATTTTAGAGCAGCGGTATTATATTCCCAGATCGTGTTTTCCCCCGAAATGGATGTAGTAACAGAAACCAATTTAATGCAGCGTTGATGCAGTGTTCTCCTCAACTATTGAAGCGGAATATTGCGCAAATTGCGTTGCGTTGGCTAATCAAGTTTTTCCAAATAATTGTTCTGCACGTCTGCTGCTCTTTATTTGTATCCCACAGAACGCTGTTGCCTAAGTGGTGATGCAATATGCTGCACCTGAAAACATATAAAACGATGGTTAAACCATTTCAGCGTTTCTTTTTATAGAAAATTGTTTACCAATGTTTTAAATATTTAAAACAGTTAACAATCTAATCATGATAATCTACATGAAAATGAATGGAACAAAATCTTCATGTCCTATTGTTGCATTAAATTTCGATTAAACTAAAAACAACAGTGGCAACATGCAAAAAAAAAAGGAACAGGCGGACGAAGACATGGATGTCCATATTTAATAAACGACCGTCTCCTCGGACAATCATATGGCCATAATTTCATGACAAAACATTGTTTTGCTTTGTTTAAGATAATTTATAGGAGTTAATTTATCGTCATAATTACAACTTAATATAATAATAAACCGCTCTCTGGAACACCCGGCTTTATGCATGTGCGTAAAGTTTTGTCCCAAATTAGCCTTTACAGCTCGAATGGCTTTTTTCGTGTAAAGGAAGTCCCATCTTAACTAAAATCAAATCTCAACGAAATTTGTATCCTTGATCAGTCTGTACTGTCCGCACATGATGTTCTGGGACGACACTTTACGCATATGCATTAATGCGGTTTTACCAGAGCGAAGCTCAAATAAAGTATGGTTGTATCAGTTTTGTTCTCGACCGTCGTTTTGAGTGCACAATAATATAGCACCAATAGAGAATCTGAAGTTTTCTTAAATTAAATATGTTTCCGTTGTGTATTTGTCAAGATTCCGAAAGCATATATTCATAGGTCGACACAAATTCTATTTTATACTTATATGTCCTTACAAATGTATTTATTTATGAAAACTCAAGTGATGTATTGTCTGTTATATATCTTTCAATACGAGCATACATCGGTGTCTGATATTGTACATCATAAGTTACTAAAATACATGTAAAAAGGCAAAATATCGAAACAAATAAGCAAACAATCGAAAATAAGTACTAAAAATAAGCATCGAATTTATGTGTGATAGATAAAAGTATTAGATCGATTGCACTCATACAAATCCCGATGAATGAAATGTACGTATATGAATGTTTGTACCATAGTTAGGACCACATTGTTTGGGAAATGACAATAGAAAGCTCACATTTCATTTTGTGTTGACTCGTTATGTTCATATCGACTCACCTTATTTCCGTATTTGCGTTTCGTCCATCGCTCAGCAGTAAATACATGAAATAATTGTTATATTTTTTTTAACATAAATACTAGTTTGACACAGTAAAGAAAATTATGAGTTCAATAATTATCACTGCATTTCCAGTATAATGAGTGCTATGTTATTTTTAATGTTTAATTTCAAATTAGAACAAATACACATTTCCTATCTTGAATATAAAATGTCTTGTTTTGTCGTGAAGTTCACTGCAAGAAATAAAACTTTAAACTCATCAAGAATCCAAATTATGTTGAACGCAATTTATTGTCCAATTTGACCACGCAATACCCGAGTCTCTTTAACGGTTTTGAAATTCACTTGTTATATCGAGACATTAATAGTCATCTGAAGTCTTCAGAATACCGATTTACACTTCCCTCTTGGGGTTTTCTATTTCTTAAATATGAACATTTAAATCCAACTGCAAGCTTCATAACGAAATCCAATTATAGCTTGTCGTACAAGAAATGCACTGATAGCTTTCCGTATATGAAATTCAGTTATTTCTTGTCGTATATAAACCTTTAAATGATTTACGAAACTCAATTGCAAATAAATATATATATACATAATACATATTACAAAAACAGGATAACGATGTGTTTAAACGTTAATTTAGTGCGTGTTGTAAAGATCTGGTCTACTTTGTTTGCGATCTTAAAATTGAGTTCAATTAACATTCCATAGTGCGTAAAATATGTCTTTAAAATTGTCTTTCTAAAATACATGCATTAATATTAACAAAAATGACGACTTATTTTGAAATAAAATATAGATAAAGATTTTGGCTTCCCACAGTTTGTGTGAATTGTAAAGAGCACACATATCTTTAAATTTCATTGGAAAAAGGAAGACGCAATTCACTGAGTTAGAATATATACATAAAACCTAATACTGTGTAATAATTATATATAATTTGGTTGAATGTCTTAGTAGTATGGTATTGACAAGATTATCTGTCTTTGAGCTAACTGCATTATAATGAAATAGATTTGACCTGCATATAATGGATATAAAATCCTGTTATGTTCTGCGTAGATATGATGNTAGCAATAGCATAAGCCCCAATATTTTTCCTCAATTCGGTCATATTGTACTTAATGTTAGGCGATATAGAAATGTCTACCTGTTTTGCATATTTTGTCAAAAGAAGTATAATATGTTTTTATTGTATTGCTTACATGTATAAAGGAATAACTTACTAAACATTGTTTAAACCAATTTCTGAATAAATCCTGATGTAAACCAATGTCTCATCACATACCATTTTGATATTTTCCAATTGTATTCCTCGTTCAGACGATTTGATTTCATTGTTTATAATTTACTTTAACCTGACATCTGTGGTCACATGGTAAGTGGGATGATTTTTATAATATGTTGTTAATATAAACGATACTCTTCATAATGTTTATTCACCCGTTTTGTTTCACTTATCCTTAAAAGTAGGAAAACATTTTAAAGGTAAAAAGGGGCAACTTATTAAAGAATTTGAATGATTACCAAGGAAAATGATCATCCATTAGTATAAGGCGTGTGATTTCGTTTCGGAGGAATATAATACTTTTAGCAGTTGTCAATCTTTGCAAATAATTATATGAAACTCGAATTTTTTTCAAATAAGAACAGCACATCTTTTGTCATATGAGCTTGTTTTCATATTTTCACTTAAGCAGTTATATAACATTGATAATAATTCGGAGGTAAGACAACGCATTTCAACTAAACTCTAATTCATAGATCACTTAAATAGTAAAGGCAAGCTTTTAATGTTTAAGTATCCAATCATAAAAAAAATAATATATATATGCACCATCAAACATATGAAACCCAGCACCTACTCAACAAGAGCATTCGCCGTTGAAAACTATTGATATTAATTACCCGGAAAAAAAGTTGGGTTCCAATATAAAAATGCACAGGTTTTTCTGATTAAATCAAGTTAATCGTGTAATAAGCATACAAGGTCCATTAATTTTAGTTATTTGTTTTGCTTTTATCTTTTGCGTTATGCCATTCTGATAAAACAATCGAAATACTTCCCAATGTTTATGTCATAGATCGTCAGTTTTCTACATTACTACCTATAAATTCACATCTAGTATTGACAGGCGTGTGATTGTTGTTTTTATTTTCAGAAATATAATGGTTCTAGTAACGGCTAAACATTGCAAATAATAATATGAAAATCTCATTTTCTTATGAATGAAAATTTCCGCTTAGCACAAACACTTCATATACTCGTTATTGGAATATGGCATTGTATTCTATGTCGATTAAAACAATCAATCATATTTCAACTCTGATAATAATTTTGAATTAAAGCAACCTATTGCAACGTAAATCTTTTTCTAATCTTATAAAGACTATTTGTAGTATGCATATACACCCAAGCAGCAAAGCTGCGTTATTGATAATTTCACATCCTGTATTAATAGTTCTTCTTGAAATGCATAAAGATAATCTGGAATTTGTACTTTATGATGCCAGTTTCTGAAATAGTGTGTTTCCAGAGGGGATTAGCCAGACATTTGTAATTATTTCGTTTAATTTTGTGTGTTTTGTGATTAAGTATGGGCTAAGTGTGAGGGTTACGCTAACTATAAACCTGGTTTAAACACCTATGTGTTTCATTGAAAATTCCAAGGCGGTGACTCCAGCTTTAATCATGCTTTTACGTTAAATGTTGTATTGTATATAGTCGGCTGAGTATTAATGCCATTGACCATGTGTCGTTAATAAAAGACCAGTGGACAAACATTCCAATGCCTTTTCTAGGGTTTAAATAATACTCTATATCCACGACGTTACTTTTATCAGTCACTTGTTTTTATCAGTTTATCTCTTCATTCCCAATTTAAGCATTTGCATTTTGTATCATTATTTTGTTATCAATATATTTAAGTTTCTGTATCTGTTAGTCACTTTTTAGATATTATCTATAAACATTCTTCTATTGTTTGACAAGTGGGATTGAATCAATGTATGGAAGCAGTTTTGGTACCTGGAAAATTCGGCACAACATACATATACATATACCATCCTTTTTTAATTGTATATGTCAGTAGTAAAAATTCCAAGAAGTCACATACAAGAAAAGCAAAATATTTCGTTAATCCCTCAAAAAGCTGATCAGTACCAAAATAAATGTGAATCTTGTAGAATAAAATTTAATTGCAAAATTGATAAATTTGCATTCATTTCTTGATAACGAAAAACTGTGGCTTGCTGGGCACGATGAATTTAATTCGATTATATAACTATTCATACACGTATAACCACATCATTTTTTGCCATTTCTGAAATTGATTAATCGGTTGTTAACATGTTATTAGTATTAACTAATTATTTGTTTTACATTTTATAGTTTTATGATATCATTCATATCAGTGTTATAATGCGACTTAATCTTAATATAACCCATGATCTTAACAAAATGTTTGGTTCTCATCGGTCATGCTGTGAACACTTACACGCATATACATATCATGTATTAGAAGGGAAGTCCGAAATATACTCGCATGTTGAGTTCCATTTGAACTCTTTACGTTGTTGAAATAATTCGTACTGCGAGTGTTTAAAAAACCTGCTAATATCTATATCGTTTTATAAAGTAGACACAACTTATCCTAAAATGCCTTATTATGTGCTGACTTGACCACGATTGATTGCAAAAGTGACAAAGAAGTTGTGTAATTAAAATACTAGTAGATAAATAAATAAATAAATAAATAAATAAATAAATAAATAAATAAATAAATAAATAAATAAATAAATAAATAAAAATAAATAAATAAATAAATAAATAAATAAACAAATAAATAAATAAATAAATAAATAAATAAATAAATAAATAAACAAACAAACAAACGAACGAACGAACAAACAAACACAATAGATAAAAACTTAACATATAAAACACAAGCATTAAATAATACAAGTGAATCCATCAATACTGTATATGTCATGAAAGTATATTAGACTGTTGTAAACTAGTATATTATCTCTCTCAATTCGTTATTCGTTCATTTGCAAATCTCATAGTCCAATGTTTTGTGCAATGTAAAACAATAAGAAAACAATTTGATCTCTCAGTTTGATGCCAATATATATGGTTTACTTTGCATTTGAAACGATAGGTGCTTTTCAACACAGAAAATACAATTTAGGACCCTAAGCTCACTGATTTAGTTGGTTCTGAAGACAGCTCGTAATTCATGTCGTTTTGCATAAGAATCGGCGTTACCATACTGAGGTCAAATCACATGTAACAGACAGAGAGTAGCACAACGCTGACACCCTTAGAAACGGCACATACATATCGCAACAGACTATGGTCATTTGAACGTTATATCTACAAGCGCAAATGTGATATAATTATTCCATATACGGAGCGTTAATATTTGTATTATTGTTTCGCTGTTTGTTTACACATGCTTAATACAAATCGGCAATATATACAAGCAGAAAATAATGGTAAAATTAAACAAAAAATACTACATCCATAGCAAATGACTAAACTAATGTACTGATAAATTGTCGTAATTATTCGCAAAGTTTGTCTTCCAGAGTTCTGCATAGATGAAAAGAATTGTTTGTGTTAAAACAAAAAAATATATATGGATACAGTTCCAGTGAACAATCTTGATAAGAGTATTACAATGAATCAAATTCTTCAATTTAAAATTGAAAACGAAATTATAATATAAAAAGAAATTATTTACAATGGAATAAAAAGTAATAAAATATGTGAAAAAGGATACTTCATGTATGTTATTTAAATGGAATGTATTGATTAGTTTAGTAGCATACATCTTATTGTCATGAAAAAAGCATTTTAAAGTTGTGTATCAATTTATATTATTATTTTTATCAAATATAATTAGCAAGCAAAATTTTCAGATTATGATATTGTTTTATTATAGAATATCGTTGCGACAGGGAAGGGGTAATCACGTGATGATCTAAAGGAAGTCAAGATGGTGACGTACATGCCGAGACAGGTATTTTTCGCTGTTTTATACCCTTTATTACTTGTATTAATGTTTCTAGTTCCGCTCACTGTCCGGCCATATCAGCAAGAAAGTGATTAGCTTTTATTTCGTATTAATGTTCGCTCTATATATCCCGACTTAACTGGCTACGATCAAAAACTTACAGTAACCGCTTAGAAAATTCGTAGCGAGTTAAGTCGAGATATTAATTACTTTCTTACTGATATGGCTATAAAGTGAGCGGCATTTAAAAAAAATTAAACAAACGTAACAAAGGGTGAAAATATCTGTTTTGGCACGGACGTCGCCTTCTTGATCGTCACGTGATTACCCCCTCTGAACATGATACATAAACTTATTTTACAAACAGTCCCTTAAAAACAAAGTTGATGTATACAATAACTAGACAATATTTTTAAGTATTCTTTTCGTCTTTTAACGAAAATTTATTAACCGTGTTTAGAATGATGAAATCAAAAATTCACTTATTATAATTTAAAATACATTTATAAATTTCTTGAAACGCAGGTTTCTAACTCACATCTGATTAAACAAAATCGAATCTGGTATATTGTATGATTATTCAATCATGATATGAATCTGCCAATACTTATATATTCAAGTACCTTTAATTCGAGAAACGTATCTGCTGACGAACATATTCATATATATGGTATTTGATTTATTGTTGCAAATATTATCACAATCAAAATGTAGTTCCTTAAAAAGGCGACAGTAACGCGCATGTCAAATTCGAGTTAAAACCTGATTTGTTAAAATAGTGCAAGCATTATATAATCTTATCTTTTTTATCGTACACAAGGTAGTCCCAGCCGCAGTATGCTTGCACTTGCATGAGAACCATAAACGGTTATACTAACCGGGAAAACCCAAGTCGAGGGCAATACACGAGTTTGTAGATTATGCGAGAGAAGTGTGAACAGCATGTTACTCAATACTTAGTACAAACAATTCATATATTCGTTATACTGTTCATATTGTTTTGAAAATGGTTCACTTGAATTTTCTCATATTACAAATAGATAACTGATATATATATATATATATTACTACTGTTATATTTTAACGGCATCGTTTTCAATCGAAATACCAATCGCATTTAGGGTATGACGTTGCTGTCTTTAAAAAAATGTTATATTGGGGTGACCCACATTGGAACGTTCTTTATTGTTTGAATAACAAATGACAAATCAAACGCAATATACATCATAATACATAAAACATATATTATGACTTTTTTCCGTTGTTCCAAGTTCCTATTTCGCCTATGGAACGTTAAAAGCTTTTACATTCCCCTATATCAGGCAACCTGTTATTATGGATCCATTATGAAAATGATCTGTCACAGGACGGAAACGGAAGCAAAATATAAAAAAAAAACACTAACGCCATACATAAATAAATATTCAAATATAAACTCAGCGAACTCGTTTAAAACCCAGCTCATTTGCGACACACAAAAATATAGTCCGAAAGATGACATAACATAGTTGAATATTTATCTAAACTGCAACATATCTGACAAAATGTTTGAATTAAAATACTGTTCGAATTATCAGCTTGTATATGCATGTCAACAAATAGTTTTTTTCGTTCTTATTCGTGGTTTATATTGTATTTCATACTTTTCAATATGACCGATACTCATATATAGTTTAAATCTTATTCGTGTGTTTTGTATATAACGAAGAGAAGAAAGGTCCAGACTAGAGCCTTACCTTTGATCGTTCTTCAGCATGACAAATGCATCAATTTAATTATGTCGAATGAAATACATTAACCTTTTTCTATTTTTACATTTAAAAGATGGCATTTTGATATAGTGTGTTTTTACATTCAAAATGTTTACACGTATGAAGTGTTAGTTACGTCGACGCTCCTGATTTCAATTATTTTCGAAGACCGAGGCAATCCCTTTTGCGCACGAAATGAACCAATTTCCATCAGGATCATCCTGACTCCTTTAAATAGTAAAATAACTCAGACGTCGGAAACTCATTTTTAGTTATGGTGTCCGTAAGAGCTTTTGGTCAATCCACTTTTTAGTCTGGAAGCTTTGTTTCTATGCTACTTACGCAAATCTTCGAATTACTGATTTTTTAAATTCGTATACGGTAATTAACTGAAGAAGCAGATTAATAGTTTAGTTTATCAATGTTAATTAATTCAAAACATAATGATTTGTTTTGATAAGTGATTCTTAGTGGTTAAATTGTAAAATTTACATTCACTCTTAATTTTCTGTTGAAAAATTAACGAGTTCATTTTGCATTTTGCGCCTTCGAAGGCGGAGCTTCTAAAATCGGACCAATGGTTTCAAGACGCTGACGCGTAGTTATACAGTGCACAGTACCGTGACCGCACTACGTTTGTAAATATAGTAACACACATGAATAAATGTTACCCGTTTGTTAAATTTTGTTTCTTTGATGTTTCATTTAAATAAAAGCAAAATGGAAGAAAGAAAAGCGGTACCGACCTAGTATTCGATTTATCCCATCAGTTTTCTTAGACGTCAATTATTTATTTAAAAATATATTACTGAACCAGCTTTCCGTATTTTATTTTGATCACTTGATGACGCAATTTATGACGTATCTCGTGTGACATCATTTTGGTGACGAAACATTTAACGAAAACAATACATGGACGTAGTGTTATTTTAACAGTAAAACATTTGTTTAAAGCATAGAACGAATCCAAAACGTATTTCGGATTGTGTATTTGTCATGCATAACACCTTAAGAACAGACACTGGAAGTGTATATCGTTAAAACTTTATTGTTATTAGCATTAGATTAAAGTTGCCATTGAGGCAATCGTGTCGTTTATCCTTTTTTTATGACTCCTGTCAACGCTTTAATAATGGCATTAATCTATTCTACAGCACAGTTTCAGCTGCAATCGATATTTTATTTATCCAAATAATGTGCTACGTGTAATAATAATTAATAGTAAAACTTCAGAACTGCTTTTCTTCGCGCATAAATAATGAATAACACAACCTAAAGGGGTGGGTAGCAGTTGTTCCCGAAACTAAGGTGCTGCCTCCCTAAATGCATACAATTCTGAGTTGTTTTTTTATGCTCGGATATGTTTTTATTGTTTCAAATCAAAGGACAAATATAAATATAAGGATTCATTTTTATGTTTCGGGCGTTTATGCAGTATGAACGCTCATGGCGAGTGTTGACAATTTACCGAGAAGCGCTAGCTTTTACAAAAGCGCATTGCAATCAAAGAGGCACCATTTGTCAAAAACAAAATATAGCGCATGTTCGCGATCTCTATCCGTTATTAACATTCATTTACATAAAATAATACTAAATTCAACAATAAATATTTAAACAATAATAGTTCATTTAAATTGATGCCAAACTTCGATCTTACTAGATGCATAGTTAAACAGAAATCTGATTTGTTTTTGTGGTATTTCTTGCACTTGTGTGGTATCGATAATGTTGTAGTATGCGTTACGATGCTATTGCTTTAGTTTCAAATGTATTAAGGTTATTCTTCATGACAAACACGTGGTCTACGTGCATATTTCCTAACATACAGCTGTTTAAACAACTTAAGACTTATTTATAACAGGGAGATTAAGAATTTTTTATTGCGGATCTGTTTTGAATTGCTGTGATATAAGTTTGGTTAATGCAATTTCATAAAGAATTTAGACGTAAACATCCGTCGGACGGTCGGACAATATATGCCGCCATACAATATAATAATTATAACTTTTTGTATGTTAAAATATATATTTGTTTTTTATTTGCCATTTGTAATTTACACACCATATTGCAACCCAGTGTCGTTCACTTCAATATAATATTTATATATGATCCATCACAGTAACTGAATACTTCAAGTGTGATAAGTATTTCGATTGAAAACAATGCCGTTAACACATAACCAGCAGTAATATTGCCCATTGCCTCATTCCCGACAGACAAATTAGGATCTGAATCCTATATCATGATTGAATGAGCAATAAGGTCATTCATTATATTGTTTTAATGGAATAGCACATTAGTCGGTAGTTTTATTGGAGTCAGCAAATGCAATCAAATAGTATCAAATACCAACAATTATTGTATATGAAAGGAGTCGTTAATAAACATTCAATGAATTGATCATATCTGATTCACAAAATTGCAGCATAAAACTGTCATATCGAAACAAAAGAATGTTGGTTTAGTCGCATATGTGTTATAAATACTTCTTCAAATGAATAATTTTTGTTGGCGCTTCAGTTATGGTTTGTTTAATTCTACAAATACATATATTTTATTAATAATACGAATAGCGGGGCAGAGTTGTCGTTCTTTATATTATCATTCAGTGCGCTTCTGTGTACAGTCAAGTAATTAATGTCGATTTTGAATAAATCTTGTTTTTACGTAGATAATTACGAATGTAACAAGATAATGCATTCGACATGATATGTGATTCTTTCTAAAAAAACAATGGACATTTTGAACATTTGAAAGTGTATCGATATTGTGTTTCAAATAAGTGTTTTAGCAGAACATCATAATAATTCACATCTAGTTAACTTATTTATCATCAAAACGCCCAAAATACCATTTGTAATGTAATTGTCAAAATAGCTTTTCTTTGATACCAAATAATGTTCCACCTATGATTTAATGTCCTCACCAAATCAATTCAATATCTTCAGCTTTGAAAAGAATCTTAAAATGTCATTTCAGAAAACACCGACCCAAACTAACTCGTAACGTTTTGTGATTGACTTTTAGCTAGTGATTCCGTTGTATGTTAACAAAAAACAATATTGTTAATATTGAGATTCCATTAGTATTCATCATCAGTGGCCTGAACATAACATATACGTTTACATTCATATATTACTATCAATTCACCTGTTCGAAGGTCAATGTTCGATTTATTGATATGACAACCAATAAAAGACGTGAACCGCTTTTACTAATGAATGGCTGTTAATCTATAGCACAAAACACAAATGGACGTGTGTACATTAAAGTGTATCGATATCTTATATTTAATAATCTCTTTGTGTAGTTTTAGCCGATGTTCGTATTTCTAAACGGGTCATTACGCACTGACAGCTTTCAGATAAAAACATTTACAAATAAAGCGTTGGNTAATGTTATTACGGCGCATTAAACGCACACAAAGTAACTTGAAGTACTTTTGCCGATTCTAAACATGACAATGATAAATGATTATTGCAATTTAATTAATACATGCCCTTGATACTCGTGTTGTGTCTTTATAAATTCGATTTTATTTAAATTTGCATTCTTTTAAAATAATAACTATTTCTATCAGGATTACAGCAGTTTCTTTAGAAACGGGAATGAAATCACTTAAAGCAAAACAAACAACATGCTTTTTTATTAACTGTTTTATCTATTTTGAATCTGCGCACATTAAATTAATTATGATTTTAAATATAATTATAATTGTTCTTTTAAAATGTATTGACTAACTAATCATTTTTCAAAGATTTTTATTTTATGATGCGCATCGACTCGACGTCATATCGCGGACCGCGGCTTGCCTCGGCATGTCGCGGCGGACAGATGCGAAGTACGCGGCGAAATGCCGCGCGCCGCCGCGAACTGACGCGGCTTTGACGGCCGACTCGGCATCGACTCGATGCTCCATTCCGCCGCGGAACGCGAAATATGCTTGTTCCGCGTGGGCTGTACTGTATGTATACAATGTCGTACTTTTCTAACTATAGTCTATACTAATTTACATTTTTGCTAACCTATGTGAAGCTGAAGTGAGCGTCATTACGCCGTTATTTTAACGTAACGTCATACTTGATTTTATTTTCGTATTGACTGCGTTTATGTTTTATGTTTGTAATGTCAGTCAACATTGATTTAATGTGTCAATGATATTCTTGTTGATACCGATGACGTTCATGTGTTACTGTTTCGTTATGTCATATAACGTGTTAATATCAATAAACGATTTTCTTCACAGAATACCATTTTTTGTTTCATAATTTTAATAAATGCCCACTCATTCTATCTGTTATACAAAGAAACGTACAGAACCAATCATTCATTAACAATTACTGGTTAAATGAAATCCTTAAGCACAAAGTTAGAACAATAAAAAAGGAACATGCTGTCTAACATGTTAAACACAGGAAGCCTAAACAAAGAGAGGTTTCTTCGCCGCTGATGCATGTCTTTACCATGACAACGCCGTGGTAGGCAGACGACATTCGGAAGATATTTTCTGCAGCGGAAGAAAAAAAATTAGTTATTTGTATTTTGTCCAAATCAGTATGATTGTTATTGAAAAATTTGCGTACAATGACTATGAACGTTTTTAGTGTGAGTTTTTTTCCCTTCTTTGAGACCCGCCGAATATCGGCCCTTTCCCCGAGACGTATTTTTCCCCTCAGGCTCTGACAGATTTTTTCCCCAAACAAAGAGATCTACAAAAACACTTTGGAAACCTTTAATTGGAAATATTTAGGTCCAAATTGTGAAAAATATATAGTATAAATAGATTGGAAATGGGGCCTAATACCGTCCCGAATTTGAATGAAAACGGTATTAAAACTTAGTATTTATAGTCGAATTTTGAAAGGTAATCTCTGAAAAAGACTATGAAGAGATATTTTACATTCTTGTTGAAAAGAAAAAAAGGGACATGAATTTTCCGAGCATCAGATAAGGATTATGCGGAATTCTGTATTTCAAATAATTAAGTACTTAGTGTTAAACAATTTGTTTTTGAAGAAATGTAAACCTTTTAATGGTTCATCGGTTGAAATAAGTAAAATTGAAACAACAAATCGATCTCATTACATACGATTTGGCGGTTATTTTGATCACCGGTGTGGTATTTTTGTTCAAAAAAGCATAAATATAATACGAAGCATTGTTTAAAAAGATACTAGACAAAACAAACTAGTATTTTAACTCTAATACATGTGCAATGCGCACGTGTTGTTAATTACCTGCATTTACGTTATTGTTATAAAACCTTCGGATCGAGCGCACTTTCCGATAAAAATGAGACAAACTGTTTTAATGAACCCCGTGGATTTCATTTGCAATGGAAACGACGATTTCTTCTTGGTTGTTACAGGTTGCCGAATTGTCTTTGTGGACGTACTTTATCTAGGCGCCGATTCTGTTGTATATTTAAGACGACAAGAATTGTGTACAACATCTTTTCCTGTAACTTCGTTACCTAATAAGGGGTTTATTCTCATCGGTTTTGAGTTTTTTTTTTTGTTGGTCCAACTCGTTTGGTGCATATAGCACACGAATGATATTTAAATTTAATGATTAAATGATAACCCACTGGAATAAGTCGACATAAAATTATAAAAATTAAAATATCAGAAAATATGTATAAAAGTTACGAGCGTATTGATCAGGCTTCGAGCAGCTGTACTGTTCACGCACAATAAACTCGATGACGTAATGAACACATCGTCATCAATACTGAGAAGAAATATCGAGTTGAAGTGACGTAATTTAACCTCAACGGGTCTTCGTCAAATTTTACAACGACTGAACGATATAAGATAAGCTTCATATGTGTTGTATAAGCGGTTTGATAATATTTAATTAACATCGTTTTATTTAAATAAACTGAATTTTAAAGCTACTGTATACATTTCTTTAAACGCTGGTTTAAATTTTTTGTCTATGTGAATTAGTTGGAATTATTGTAACCAGTTAATTAACTTCAATATTTCAAACACGTAGCAATTTATGTGATGGACTTAATAGTTTTCGAAAACTATGAATTAAGGATGACCGAAGTAAGGTAAGGTTCTTCGTACTATCTGGTGTTCGTGTGAATTAATCGTGGTAAATAGATCTACACGTATGTTTTCGAAACTTTTAATGTTAGTTTTATATTAGATAACTTTTAGTACTAAAAATATTTTTCCACAAAATACCTGTCTGTTGACATATGATACTGATGCTTTACCTCATATTTGGTTACATGACTTTTACTAGTTAAGCTTAACTAGTGTGAACCAAACGGTATATTGTATCATGTATAAATATATTCATATCGCTCGATCAAATTAGTTAATTGAGTGATCTCCTGTGAATGATAGGGTACACTCGAACTTGATTTTCGTTAAGCTGGTCAACAAACTTGATTGCGTCCGCGATATTGCATGGTATCAACCGTGTGTGGTTAATAATTATAAACTGTTCAATACAATTTCGATCAAGAACATAATAATCAGGGATTTTCATCCGGAAATTGGGAAGAGGCCCTAGCCTTTCAAATTGGTAATTTCATGCGCGATTACTGCTCATTTTTGGAAGACCGTGTTTTAAAAGCTTTTGAAACAGGGTCTTTTTCATTGTGCAGAAGTATTAAAAGAAACATTGCGATGCATTCTTAAACTTATTAGAGCTCATTGCTTTCAATTTGATTTGAGAGATGCCCAATATGTCTAAGTTTTTTTACAATGTGGGAAATTCTTCTGCCAATGTTGGGAAAAATGACCATATTTTCAATTGGGAAGGGGCCGAATATCGGCCCCTGTTATATAAGGGTGAAAAGCCCTGATAATATTGTTTTCACATTGAGCACACGCGTTTATAAACCAAAAATAAAACGCTATTCACGATCAAATCACTAAAATGTATAGCAGTTTTTTTTTAATCAACTTGGTTAACGTGTGTTGTCATAAAATGATGAGTAGCATCAGAGAAATGCTCGCAAATGACGTTTTTCGAAGAAACGAGCGAGTTTTGAACGTTCATTGTGACGTCAACTATGCGATGTACAATGCAGTGTTTTTCACCTATAGGGGAATGGTGGCGTGGCCCGTCCAAAGGGGAAAAACGCGTCATGTTTAAGGAAAAGGGGAAAAATAAAAATGCACACTTTTATATGGTATGATATGTATTATATACATACACGTGCATGTAGGAATGCAATATTCACAGCTGAATGTCTCTGTCCTTTTTTTTAAATATATCCTCTAAACCTATAAGTTCGTACACATTTAACTTGAAACGCATTTATTTTAATGAAAACTCAGTAAACAATACATAAATGTGATATATTATTTTAGATTAATCCTTTGTTTAACCAATAACGAGTGAAATAGTTTGCTTTTCAGATAAAATAACGGAGTTACGTACTTTTTAACATTTGTGTACATCGAAGTCTACGTCAAAGAGAAGTACCCTAAACGATCGAATTGTGTACACACCGGTCTTACTGACCTGTGTACTAGCGCGAAAGGAATTGTGGGTAGCACTACTTTTTCAACATGGCGTGAAAGCGAAAGTAGGACAGATAAACGTGTTTCTAATAAATGCTATTCTTCTTTACAGACATTTGAACTCACCCTTAAACATAATTTAATAATATTTCTTTAAACAACATTCCATTTTAAACACATATTTAACACCGTTTTTCTCATTATAAAAAAATATTCATTCCTACGCGGAACTATTTTGGCGGAAGCACCAATCCCCAAACCAGGGGAATGTGATGCATCCTAGTATAGAGGTGACAATAACGCAGTGACGTCACCATCTATGTATAAAACGATAAGATCGTGCAGTGAGTTTGATGACGTCATAGCGAGGCCCTGGCATGTGTTTATAATAACTGGTGCATGTTTGTGTGAATATGTGTTAGAAATAAATATTTGTAGTTTTAGTTGACTTTCATGATTAAACTGTATTGAACAGAAGGGGTAAAAAAATTCGGTAAACATAAAAAAAAAAAAAATCAACTGTTAAATATTAACTGTTGTCAGAGGTCTAGATAAAGTGTATAGATCAACGGAAAATAGCGAGTGGTCCGTGAATGCACTTTAATTTTGAATATGTGCAACTGTTTAACATGGAATCTCCAAGTAAAACGGTCGCGCATACTCAAAACTAAAGTTTCTTTACAGACCATTGGTCGTTTGTTAAACTTACTCGATTTTTCATCATTAAAAAACATACGATTTTAATGAAGTCCATAGCATCAGATAACATACTATCTAAAAAGAAAACGCTATCTAGTATTCTGATGTTTAAATAAAATACTCGAAATCAAGTCACAAGAACTATATAACGTAAATATAACTATTTGGACAGTTTAATCACAGTGGGGGCATTAAAAGATGTGACCCCTTCTAATGACAGTTTTTTGTGTGTGACAAAATGCCAAATGGACGCAGTAAGAACATTTATCGCAAAAGGCCCAGGTCACGATCTTAACGTATTGCCTGGTGTCATCATTTGGGAGATAACACTTTCCACAGACACAGCACACTTCTTCGTCATCGTGAATGCTCTCATCATCCGATACGGATACGTTTCCCATTCCACTGGTCGATGGTTTGGGATTGAGTGGATCCGTTATGTCGCTAGATGTGGATTTTCTCTTTTTATCGATTGTCTTTCCCTTTCCATTCTTAAGCATCTTTTCCTGATGCTCCTCGCACTGGGATACTGTTTCCATAAACGAGGGATCTGTTATAATTTTTTCCCAGGTCTAGGTTTGGAAAGGCGAGGCTTTGCATTCTTCGGGTTTTCAACGTTGGGGCACGTACATGCACAACCGCATGCTTTGCTGGGAGGGATCTCCGCAGTTTCCATTTTCATTTTTAAATATGCTTCAACAGCTTCTTTTCCCTTCTTTATTGCCTTGACCTTCTGAACGTATNATAAATATGTGTTAGAAATAAATATTTGTAGTTTTAGTTGACTTTCATGATTAAACTGTATTGAAAAGAAGGGGTAAAAAAATTCGGTAAACATAAAAAAAAAAAAAATCAACTGTTAAATATTAACTGTTGTCAGAGGTCTAGATAAAGTGTATAGATCAACGGAAAATAGCGAGTGGTCCGTGAATGCACTTTAATTTTGAATATGTGCAACTGTTTAACATGGAATCTCCAAGTAAAACGGTCGCGCATACTCAAAACTAAAGTTTCTTTACAGACCATTGGTCGTTTGTTAAACTTACTCGATTTTTCATCATTAAAAAACATACGATTTTAATGAAGTCCATAGCATCAGATAACATACTATCTAAAAAGAAAACGCTATCTAGTATTCTGATGTTTAAATAAAATACTCGAAATCAAGTCACAAGAACTATATAACGTAAATATAACTATTTGGACAGTTTAATCACAGTGGGGGCATTAAAAGATGTGACCCCTTCTAATGACAGTTTTTTGTGTGTGACAAAATGCCAAATGGACGCAGTAAGAACATTTATCGCAAAAGGCCCAGGTCACGATCTTAACGTATTGCCTGGTGTCATCATTTGGGAGATAACACTTTCCACAGACACAGCACACTTCTTCGTCATCGTGAATGCTCTCATCATCCGATACGGATACGTTTCCCATTCCACTGGTCGATGGTTTGGGATTGAGTGGATCCGTTATGTCGCTAGATGTGGATTTTCTCTTTGTATCGATTGTCTTTCCCTTTCCATTCTTAAGCATCTTTTCCTGATGCTCCTCGCACTGGGATACTGTTTCCATAAACGAGGGATCTGTTATAATTTTTTCCCAGGTCTAGGTTTGGAAAGGCGAGGCTTTGCATTCTTCGGGTTTTCAACGTTGGGGCACGTACATGCACAACCGCATGCTTTGCTGGGAGGGATCTCCGCAGTTTCCATTTTCATTTTTAAATATGCTTCAACAGCTTCTTTTCCCTTCTTTATTGCCTTGACCTTCTGAAAGTATATATTGCCTGTGAATGATTTACAGGGAAACACTTTCGCCCGTTCAACCGCGTTTCCATCAAGAGGAAATATTCCGGCTTTTTTTAAAGGCGCCAGTTATATTTGAGGGGTACATGGCACGAAGGAACGTTTTACACGCTATTTCCGTGATGTCATATTTGGTTACGGACTTTCCCATGAAGGGCTTAAAAAAACCTTCTTTGAAGAAGCCTAATATAGGCGGCTTCCCCAACCGAAGTAACCACTTTTTTCCCCTAATTTGATCAACATTTTCGCCAATACTGGAAAAATTCCCCACCAAAAATAATATTAAAAGCAAATATCGAGATTTAAAACGCCTATTTTGTTTCTTTCCCCCTATTATTTAACCTCCCTAACTTTGTGGCTACCAAATATAATTTATGTCATGTATCAACTCCATTATCCAAATGAAATACAAATTTCTTATTTTCCCCAAATAAGAAAAAATCGCGCTATTTTTCCCCTAAAAAAAGGCTGAGGCCCCTTCCCCAAAAAGGGTGTTTTGGCCCTGCCATGTTATCTCTCATGAAAGAGGCACATTCCCTATAATAACAGCCCTTGAAGGGTCCGAATATTCCCACATGAAGCGGCATAAGGAGATGAGAAGTGTGTGCCGGTAAAACAAATAAAAAATGTATTGTATGTATGTATTTCTTTTGACCTTGCAGTCAATGATAACCCATGAAAGTGCAAGCGCTTTAACAGTCTTCACGATAGTTCATTTTATCCACTAGCTATTCGGGCTACTGGAATGGTGAAGACAATAAGCCCAGAAGCAATATTACTAGCCCGAAGTACATTTGTTAAAATATACACCCTGCTTATGGGTTTCATCTTTCAATATCATATAATCTATTAAAAAGTAAATTTTTATCCAGGGTATGTTAACTGTAAAGCTTAAAAACAATTACAACACAATATAACAAGTCAAGGTAAGTATGTCCTTTATTAATCATAACTCTTTAACATGTGATAAACCACTTCTTCGTTCATCTCATCATCACTCTCATCCTTGAAATCCTCTTCGTCAGAAACCATGTCCATATCCTGTAAAACAAGTAACCTGATAATTATTTTCCAGACGTTTACCTAACAAGTGAAGGCATAGATGGCATACTTTTTTTTTACAGAAGTAGCTTCTCGTTCATCACTGGTTGAAGGACCTGGTGTTGTCATGTCCGTGACCTCTGACTCATCTTCTGGCGCCTTCCTCGTCCGAGAATACCCCAGACTTCTACCAGTGCTGCTCGTCTGCTAAAAAATGAAAATAAAACATCATAATGTATGCTGCAATTATTAATTCATCTACCATGTGCTTGTGAAGTGAAGTAAAATCAATACCCTAAACGAGTAAATAAAACAACTGTAATATGATATACTGCACGATATCATATGCACCAACAGATATGTTAATAGTTAAAATAAATAGGTAATAGAAGTAAAAGGAACAAACCATCCACTCCATTATGGCATCATCTGGGTTGAATCGGGCAATGCTGGGTGCCTCAAGGTGGATGGCGACCAAATAATTTAATGTATCAGTGCTCAGCTTTCCCCTTCTCTTATGCTTGATAAGCTTCATCGCACTGAAGGTTTTCTCATTTTTAATAGACGTCGGTGGCAGCGCCAGCACCAGTTCCACAAGCTTAAGGGCCGAGTCCATGCATCATACGGAATATGTCTGGCCATTTCACGCCTTCTAGGGAGTCTGGATACCTGAACAAATATATTCTAATAAAGCTGAACATGAGCAAACCTAGTATTTTATTTTTATAAGAATCAAAATCATATAAAACCTCACTTACTTTTCATACACATGGTATCGCAGACGTTTCCACTCCTCCAGAACAATTTCCTCCCTGTCAAACTTGAGGACATATCTGAAGTGGCCACACAAAGTTTGGACCTCACCATTTCTATACTCTGGAAGTATACACATAATAATTTACCAATATAGTTGACAAAAAGTATGAATCTGCTGTACAATACTAGTTCACAATTGCATTTCAGAGAAGTACTGTTAATTTTAATCATAATGAAGAGAAATGGGGATATTAAAAAAACAATATGTTTGTATTTCTAAAGTTTGCTGAAGCCATATACCAGTAAAATTGAAGACCATACACTGAAAATTGAAAAATAACTAATACATAATGAAACTTAAAAAGACAAATACAACACTAACTGGAACACCATAACACTAACAGGCCTTTCCCCAGAAATTTGCTAAGGCACCGGGGCAAATAGTCTTATGCGCTTGTACTGGGTAACAGGGTAACCACTTGAATTTGTTTAATTTTAAGGTTCTAAATCAAATCTTACAGAACATTAGACAGTAAAATTATTGAACTAAAACTTGAATAGCTTTTGAATCTTTATGAACATCTCCTTTTTTGATGATTTTTTGAGTACTTGTTGAAAGATCATAGCAATACAAATTGGAGTGAACATTTAATAAATTAAATACTTAAGCACAGGAGTGCCCTCCTGGTGCTTAAAGCGCCCGTGGAAATGCCTGCATAACTGTGTTATACGTTTCATTGATTGGTCATAAGGCAAATTGTTCAGTCCAGTTATTTTGGTAGCCTCAATGACTGGGTCCTTCTGCAGACAGCGTTCCTCAATTTTGTCTATGACAGAGTCAACCATTTTTTCCAGCACAGAGAGGACTTTCTCAACGTCAGCTAAACACTCTGACTCCCTGAAGCAGCAATGGTTATTTTTAAAACAGCTCTTTAACTTAATATATTATTGAAACGTGCACTAAATATTTTAACATACTTTCGGCTTCAAGATCAGCAGGCCTTTCATGGTAACAGCTACCCTAGAGTAGGCATCAGCCAAGGATACCTCCTGCTTCTGTAGGTACTTCGACGGTATCATCAACATTGTAACAACGGCCTTAATAAAATGAAAATAATTTTATAATGACAGCTTTTAAATAAGAAATAATTCAGTTGTGCATGTATGATCCAAAAGCCAGTATTTAAAAGCTAGTCAAATATTTTATTTTGTCCAATTTTCGTTTATAAAATTAATAAATGAATAATACAATTAGCAAATATAACAAGAAAGCAATGCTTGTTATATCTAAATACATTTAAATTAATATCAAACTAGAAAAAAAACGTTATCATTTTGAATTACATTCAGCTGTAGCAAGTAAAGGATCAAAAAGGAATCTGTTGCCAGCTTGGCCAGCCCCTCTGCATTGGCATTTTCATGGGATGACGTCTGTAGCTGGTGCACTAGCGCTCTGTAGCCTTTAAAGAAGGCTGACAGTGAACGTTCCAAGTGTGGCAACCATCTGATCCTACCGATGCGTGTAGGCATTATAGATGCATTGAATTCCATCATGACGAATGTTCTCTGGAGCGCTTTCTTTTGTTTAGGGGACCTGTGGTTCAAATAATACAGTCCAATAATTAGAGTCATACTCTTTTCGTACATTTTCATGTTTGTCAGTTTAACGGCATCTTGGAATGCCAGTTCGAGTCTGTGAGCTAGACAGTGTGTAGCTACTAGGTGTGGCCATTCTGCTTTCAACAGTGTTGCAAGTCCAGACTTGTTTCCTGAAATTTGAAATATAAATTAATTATTATTTAGGAAATATGGCAACACACACGTAGATTACAATTTTCAAATATAGTTATGTAAATATATGCTTTAATATATTGTTTTCATATTTTTGTATTGACTGCCCCTTTTGGGCGCTTCAACATGCCAAAGCCCCTTTAAGCGAGTATTTATTCAAAATTGCATGATAAATTTGTTTGTTACTCATTATGTTTTTGCTCAGATTTAAAGAAGGATTTACCAAATATTTTAGTTGTAATATTTGTTTAGCTTCTGCAATGTATTTATTTCAGATTTGTGTATTTACTTAAGATTTTTCAAATATGTACAATATAAAACCTATCTGTTTCTGAGGCAAAGTGCAATATATTTAATAAGCTTTATTTTAAGCTTAACAAAGCTTAACATTAGAAATTTATTTATACCCTGCATATTTGCCGCTCCATCTGTAGTGAAACCGACAAGTTTTCACTGCATTTCATCTTTAATGTGAAGTTTTGTGAACACTTCCTTGACATGCTCATGTATGTGTTTGCTGGAGCCAGGTTCAGCACAACCTATGTGCAAGAATGTGCCCTCAACACGGCCGGAGTGAACAGTTCGAATGTAGATGTTTTCAAGATCATCTCCCGTAAAATCAGTTGACCCATCAATTGAAAAACTACAGAACTGTTTATTCGTCAATTTTTCTACAGTTGTTCTTTGCACAACAGTTGCAATAGCTTTTGTAAAAGAAGCAACAGCTTTGTCATTACGATAGTTCACACCAACATCCAATCCCTTAGCCTCATCTAACACACATATGGTACTGAATTTTCTAAAACTCATGTGGGTTTTGGCCAGTGCATGGGCAGTGCGAAATTTAATAGCTAGACTGTTGTGCTGACTTTCGTGCAATGTTTTTAAAGCTTCAGCAGCCTTACTCTTAGAGGAAGGTTATCATTTTGCCTCTCCAATCTCAATATACATTTTATGTACAGTAATTTCTTCATGTTGTTTACAGACTCAAGCTTAACATTGTCGGTGCCTTTTGCAAAGGCTAGGGACTCGTGCTGTTTGGTTTTCAGCGACTGTATGGACACACTGAACAAAACATAACATTATTTTCGTATTTCAGCCAAAGATAGATTTTTAACCACTTGAAATTCACGTTTCCGTGATTTTTTTTAGTCATTTGTTGACTAACGATCAGTAGAAGGCAGTTTCTTGCCTAGCTTCGCTCCAGCTACGTATTTAAGCAGACTCATCTTTGATTANTTTTGCTGAAGAGACAGAAAGCAGAAGAGACAGTATTGAGATACAAGGAATCGGGTGCGATATCCTAGCTCTTTGCGAATAGATCCCTTTGTTATTTTACGTGCTCAGTGTATAGCACCGACACACGCGAAAATTACCAGGGTTTCATACCAGTACATCTCTAGTTGGGTGGGAAAAACTTATAGCATTTCTGAAATTGCCAGTGCCCCGGCCAGGGATTTAACCGGGGACCTCTGGAATGGTAGACCAGAGTGTTACCACTCGACTTCCGCACCACCCTTAACAATGAGGTAATTCGCTACCGCCCAAACAATCATCTGCGTTAAAGTGTGGCTTGCGTGGCCATCGTATATCAGCAGTATCGGCTGCGTTGCGTTAGCGATTGACCGGACGTTTGGGAGGAAGTGGTTTTGGATAAAATCGCTGAATATGGCTGAATTTGACCATCCCGATTCTGACATTACAATCTTGGTCCCTGATGAGCTGCCTTCGTAAAGGTCTTCGTTCATCCGCTTTCCTATATAAATGAAGTACGGGGCCAGATGATTTCCGGCCGCGTTTGCGCAACCTATCACAGGTGTGGTTGTGGAGCGGGGGGATGTCACAGACTGTGGGTTTTCGTGTATGGGAGCAATTATGTTTGAGGGCGATGCTCTGGCTGAATGCCGGTTTCGTCATAACTGTATACGAATTGAAGCTCATCAGACAACTCGTTTTCTTCAATAACCTTTTTCAGATTTTTGAAGTTTCGATTGACTACAACAGGTGATGCCAATTTCGCTCTATTGGTTTCGAGCGCACTTTGTTTTACCGAGCTTACACGCTCTTTCCATCGCTGTAGAAACCAAGTCAACCAGCAGTTGCTTAACGGTTTTGCATTTGATTGTATTCCTAATGACCGGGCTAATTCTGCACCAAGCTCCTTAAGTTTATTGTTGGTTATGCCATAGCCAGACTGTACCATTACCTCTACATGCTCAACAAGAGATTGATCCTCTTCAAACGAAAGCAATGTCGTCTCGTTTTTTAAGGGGTCAATACGTCCTTTCACTCGATCTCGCAGAGTCTGAATTGGGACTTCAAACATCAAGGCTGCCATTCTCACAGATAGATTTTTATACGCCCGTTTTTTCAAAACGGCACGTATTATAGTTTCACCCTTGGCGGGCAGCGGCGGCATCCACAGCTAATTCAAATAGTTTTCATCCCATCTTCACCAAATTTGGTCAGAAGTTGTGTCTAGATGATATCTAGGTCCAGTTCAAATATGGGTCATGGTAAAGTTATCAAGTTGTCCAAAAC
>VMBQ01000388.1:60210-245015 GCA_007657795.1 Dreissena rostriformis | reverse complement strand
GCGGGCGGCGGGCGGGCGAGCGGCGTGCGGGCGGCGGCGGCGTCCACAGCAGTGTCCGCTCTCTAATTCAAATAGTTTTCATCCGATCTTCACCAAACTTGGTCAGACGTTGTATCTAGACTATATCTAAGTCAATTATTAATATGGGTCATGCCGGGTCAAAAACAAGGTCACGGGGTCACTTAATGCATTTCAAGGATAACGGGCGTATCTTGTGACAATTGGCACTCTTGTTCGTTTTGTTACAATCTAATGCCTTGTTTAAAAGCTCTGGTGTGTAATTACGGTACTTCGCGTAATGCTTGTTGTCCCCTACTGGTTTCACCGGAGGGGACTTATGGTTTGCGCTCTGTCCGTCAGTCCGTCAGTCCGTCCGTCAGTCCGTCAGTCTGTCTGTCACACTTTTCTGGATCCTGCGATAACTTTAAAAGTTCTTCATATTTTTTCATGAAACTTGAAACATGGACAGATGGCATTATGGACATTATGCACGTTATTTCATTTTGTTCCTACGTCAAACATTCTGGTTGCTATGGCAACAAATATGTAATAAAAAAAATCTGACAATGGTGGAGCCGGTAGGGGACATCATTGCTTTGCAATAGCTAGTTAGACTTTGGACAAGGCTGGCGTTTCAAAAGAGAGAACAGGATATGTGTGATTTTTTTCACACGACGTTAATTGATTTTTAATCGTATTGTAATGGAAAGTATTAAGGGAGACAACCCTTACAACATTTATCTATCAAAACATTGACAAACATTGCGGCGCCCGTGTGGTGAATTAATTTTTTAGATTTTCAACATATTTAAGGCGATTTTTATGGGAACGAGGTTAGAAAAACGGACAATATATGTAATTATTCCAAGTTAATATCATAGTAATTGTGTTGTTACCTGATTATCTCGTGATTTTCTTCTTTTTTTGGTGCGCAAATTATTGCGTTACAAAGTTGAACAGTTTTCGTTTTCGGGCGCGTGCGTTCGAATGTTGATTAGTAGTTAACGTCATAAAAAAGTACATGATAAGGGTGCACGAAGTTATAGGAAGATATCAATGATCTTCTCAACATCTGTTTCAGAAAATTCAGCGTTCATGCACAGTCTCAGCAGGCTATCAGCAGTGTTCCTTCCTTGAGTTTGTTCGTGGATGGTGTGCAGAGACTATTAAGTTGTTTTACTAGCAATTTTGGTAAAAGGATTTTGGTCAAATTGGGATTTTTTAAATCGATAAAAGGGCAAATAAAGGATTTTTTATTGACAAAATGGACCAAAAAGGGATTTATTTTATCAACAAATATTGACACATTAGGCCCTTTCCTGGCCATTTTGGAAAAAAAATGCAATTCACGTGAAAAGTCCACTGATTTGGAAAAACCAATTTTATATAACTCTTTACATAATTCAAATCTGGAGAAAAAATCATATAAATTATAGTTATATACTTTTTAGATATTTAAGAAATAAAATTGAATCATTAGACACTTTTTTTTATTTTTTTTTTTTTAACATCTGTATGGGATTTGTTTTTGATCGGGGAAAATATAATCTTTTTCTTGTGGAGAATGGGGCCGAGTATTGGCCCCAAAATTGCCTAAAAAACACTGCAATGAAATAATTATGTCAACGCACGTCGTATTCATCTCAGTTTGATGTTGAATGAATGCAATAATTAACTTTTAAAAATATTATATTTTTTACGAAAATAACACCCCTTAACGTCCCTTGTCCTTTGTTTGATATCGGCGTTAAATCCATATTTTTTCACAACATATCTGGAGAGTAAAAATCTATGTGTGCACACCGGCGATACTACGCAAACGTAACAAAAGCGGTTCAACCAAAACTAAAATAATGAGACGTGAAAATTGACATTGTGTTGTTCTTATAACTGTTTAGTCATTTGCTTTTACGCAGGAAAAAAAACAACAAAAATCTCAAATTGTATAAAATACATTTGTATTCAGAAAGATATGGCCGCTTATGTAATCAACGTAAGCGATCTTAAAATACATTTTTTTAATAGAGAGTACGTGTACGACTATTATGACCTTTTAAACCTATACTTTATCATTTTACTTTTTATGAGTAGTGTTTACATCTCATCCAATTCTTATGCGAGAATCATGTGCGAACTTTTGCGGGCTTAATTGGAGATATATTTTTTTTCTTTTTCTTCTAGATTTTGTACTTTTTTGGTAACTTTATTCCATTTTATCAGAATTTAATAATATTATTAGTTGTTCACGTCATCAACGATGACACCACCACCGTCAGAGGTATGTTTTAATCAAGAAAGCTTATTATTAAACTCATTTAATTACAAAACAACAATCAATCAGTTATTTAAAAAAAAAATATCATTAAATTTAGTAGTTATGTATTTGCGTAGAAGTTGCGCGGTAAAGTACGTTAAAAAACATAAGTAGAGATCTTTGATAATTTCTTATGTATTCTTCGTGTATTGCGTGATGTATAATAGAAATGATTAAACTACGAACAGTGAATTAAAATATTAACTCTGCATGTGTGTACTTTATTAAAACGCACATTATTTAATCCTAATCTGTATATTAAGTGAATGTGAGTTTAGAAAATTATATCGGAATGAAAAAAGAAACACAACATTGTTGTGAGCGATACTACGCGAACAAAAGCGGTCGCTGTCTTATAACTGTTTAGTCATTTGCTTTTACGCAGGAAAAAAAAAACAACAAAAAATCTCAAATTGTATAAAATACATTTGTATTAAGAAAGTTATATGGCCGCTTATGTAATCAACGTAAGCGATCTTAAAATACATGCTTACAGTACGTGTACGACCAATATGACCTTTTTAACGTGTACTTTTAAGGTTGTTCAGTTAACCGGTTAATAACCGTTTACAGTAAAATATTAACCGTTTAATGTTTTTGCAACCTGTTGACTCCCGACTTTGTTCAGAAAGAAAGGTTAAAGAGCAATTTAACTTATTCAGAGACTTGTGAATTCTTAATAGTTGCGTCGTCTCAAAATGTGAATTTAACATTCATTTATGCTACAAAGAATGAACATTTGTTTTTGTCTTCTCCAGAAATTGATATCATAAGCTAACCCCTGTGATGATTTAGAGATGTTGACAAATGAAAAACCCTGTGGCGATCCAGAGTCATTGTTATCACTTCACAGCAACTATGGAGGTCAAGACATGTTTACATCAAATGACAGTTTTTATAACAAAGATGAGGGACAGTTCTGGTGCGACACCTGTGGGCATGGTCTGCCGGACCTGGGTAGCTTGAGGCACCATGTTGCGGAGCACATTGGTAATTCAATTGCAAACACAAATGACTTCCATGTCAGCCACACTTCTCATACCAGCCTTTTGAGAAATCAGGAACCTATAACTGATGTAGATGTCAAGAAAACAAATGCGAATACAATGTCTGATATGGTTAACCCGTCGCACATTGTTTGCACAAACACCAACTGCAGGCTGTCAACTTATTCCAATATTTTTCACGTTTCTAAATTATTTTGGATTTATTACTTGATTTTTACCCAAATAATCCATAGATGCAACCGATATTACATTGAATCAAATTCTGTATAATTTTGTATGATAACTGATTTCGTTATCTCTACGCTTTCATCAAATTTAAATTATAATTTCTTATTTCTTATTTGGTGTTGTTTTAGAAGCCAAGTTGACGGATTAGGACAAACATGACAATATTTATCAAAATGAGATTTGTTTAAATTAAAACACAAACAAGACAACTTGTCAATTAAGATGATGCTAAACTGTCATCCGCATAAAGTATTTTTCCGGTTTAATTCTGAAGTTGACCTAAATTATTGAAGTAAAATATTTCATTTTTGTTTCAAAATTTCATTATGGAAGTTGGGTCATATTATATAAGGTTTTATTATCTGTACCTGTTTTCAACATTTATGACAGACTCAAGTGGTGCGTCAATCAATGCCTTAGACATTAAAACGATTTGAAATTTTGGTAAACATGTCCGCCTCAGCAATATGTTATGGAAAAAGACCAAATATGTGCACATTGTCATATAATCTTGCATTTCATCACCACATTTAATAACAAATGCATTATTTTATTCACATTAATATTTACCTTCATAGAGATAACTTTCTTTTAATAACATTTTTGTTGTTTCCAGGGGCTCCTGACTCCCACCAGACGTCTGGAGGTCAATACTCGTGCTCTGTATGCGGGAAAGAGTTCTTAAAGTTTCAGGAGTTCAAAAGTCAGAAACTTCTTCACTGTTGAACAGGACTCATATCTCAAAATAAAAAATTGCCTGAAGTCACTCAGGATATGCTGAAATGTGATTTGAACATGAATACTACTAAAACGGGTCATACATTCGGGGTATGCAACACTGGATTTATTGTATCAAGCAACCTGACTAACCCTATGGGGATTCACAAGAGAAATCGACGTCATCAATGCAGCGTGTGTGAAAAGGGCTTTCTCGCATACAGTGACCTTAGCAAGCATATGAGGATTCACACGGGAGAGCGGCCACACAGTTGCAGTGTTTGTGGAAAAGACTTTGTTGCAGGCTATCTTCTCACTAGGCATATGAGGATCCACACGGGAGAGTGGCCATATAGTTGCAGTGTTTGCGGAAAGGGATTCAGCATCAATTCCAGCCTCGCTCGGCATATGCGTATTCACACGGGAGAGCACCCAAACAGTTGCAGTGTTTGTGGAAAGGGATTTGACTTCAGTTCCGACCTCGCTAAACATATGATGATGCACACGGGAGAGCGGCCACACAGTTGCAATGTTTGTGGAAAGGGATTTGTCATCAGTTCCCTCCTCACTCGGCATATGATGACTTACACGGGAGAGCGGCCACATAGTTGCCGTGTTTGTAGAAAGGGATTTAGAACCAGTTCCCACCTCACTGAGCATATGAGGATTCACACGGGTGAGCGGCCATACACTTGCAGCGTTTGTGGAAAGGGATTTGTAATCAGCGCCCATCTCACTCGGCATATGAGGATCCACACGGGAGAGCGGCCACACAGTTGCAGTGTTTGTGGAAAGGAATTCAGCATCAATTCCAGCCTCACTAGGCATATGAGTATTCACACGGGAGAGTGGCCATATAGTTGCAGTGTTTGCGGAAAGGGATTCAATATCAATTCCAGCCTCGCTCGGCATATGAGTATTCACACGGGAGAGCAGCCAAAAAGTTGCAGTGTTTGTGGAAAGGAATTTGTCTTCAGGTCCGACCTCGCTAAACATATGATGATCCACACGGGAGAGCGGCCACACAGTTGCAATGTTTGTGGAAAGGGCTTTGTCTCCAGATCCCACCTCACTCAACATTTGGTGATTCACACGGGAGAGCTACCACACAAGTGCAGTATTTGTGGAAAGGGTTTTGGCACCAGTTCCAACCTTACTCAACATGTGATGATTCACACGGGAGAGCGACCACACAAGTGCAGTATTTGTGGAAAGGGCTTTGTCACCAGTTCAAACCTTAATCGGCATGAGGATTACACAGGAGAGTGGCAACAAAGTTGCAACGTATGTAACAAAACTTTTTGAACTCCTTCAGACCTGAAGCGGCACATGAGATGCCATACCAGGGAAACACCTTTCCAATGTTACACGTGCGGGGCGAAGTTCGGCACTAGTGGAAATCTGGACAGACATATACGGAGGAGCTACAATAAGTTAAATAACTAGAGCATATATGAGTGACTTGTCGGCATCAAGAAGTTTTCAAAGTCCTCATCATAACATGCTCTCAACAATTGCTTTCATCCTGGCGAACCGATACAGTAATCAGAGCTTTGCACATTTTGATGTAAATGTTTAATTACAAAATATTCATGTTCAGAGATTAGCATGTAAAGATCCGGCCAATTGTTGATCATTCTGTGGTATTGTTTGTTCAAACGGAAACATTTAGTGACTGTGTGATGACTTGCCTCAGATAGACACAAATCAAATATAAATATTTAATATGACTTTAAAAAAGGCTTTAAGGAACCTGATCTTCAGCTGCAATGTTGTGCCATAGTTTTAATTTATATTATGTTAACCTGACTTAATGTTGACATAGATACAGTTAGCATTGGCTAGACTTGACTGTTGTGTGTTCTTGCTTGATATAAACCAAAAAAATGTGCTTGTTTATCGCCCTTTTCTCTCTATTAGAACAGACTACATGAAATGCTTACCGCATAGAGGCATACAGAAACTGCAATCCTAGATCAAAGGATACGGTCGCACAATCTTACCGCCGCAAATTGGGGCTCTAGTAATTAAGCAAGTAACTTGTTCGTCTGTTCACACTTACGTCAATATTAAACATAACGAAATCTCGTCCGCTTATTAGTTTTTACTAATACTAAAGCACTTTAAATGTATATTGCCCTAAATGATCGCAGTGTTTATAGTATATGTCATGTTCAATGTCTGATTCTCTCACTTACAGGTCAATGTCACACTTGGAGGTCGATGGTAAAATATGGCCATGAAAGACATTGTCAAGAATGTAATCTTTTGCATCTCTAATTCATGTATGTGGCTAGAAACTACTACAAGTAACAATGTGAAATTAACACAAGCGATCTAAACTCTCGAAATGTGTTTTGCCTATGCATTACTGAGTGTTATAAGTAGAGCTTAACATTTCAACATTGCATGCACTACCTTATTAGCAGTGTCTTGGGGATATATCGATTAAGTTAAAATCTTGGATATTTAGGATATTAAACTAGATAACAAGGTTAAATTGAAGTCAGACCTCTAACACATAATTGAAGTCGCATTTATTTTCATATTCATGAAGCTGGGTCATTACATATGTTCCAATAACATTGTTTCTGATTTGTTGTTTTAGCGTTATTGGAGCTTACATTTATACAAACAAATTATCAACTTCAGGGGTGACACTTGTTGAACAAAGTTGTCAAAACTAACTTGTGCTACTTAAAATATGCTAGACTAGAGTTGTTATTAGTCGTATTACACAATTCCGAGTGTCAAAAACGTACTGTTAGTTTTCACCATTGGATAGCTTAAACTGCATGTTCATCTTCAAACTTATCATTTCATCTGTTATTTTATGCTTCATTAAGTTCACAATTCTAGTTCTATCACACTTATTTACTTATGGTGCCACATTGATTTTAAAGGTCGCGAAAATATATGACAAAATCAAAACTAAATATTGCTTGCATATTGCTAATTCTTCCTTCCAATTATGATCTGAATTTGTTAATATGACAACTGTCTGTCTATTATTGCTAATAAAATGTGTCATGATTGAGTTGAAACAAAGTGATAATTTGTTCAGAAATAAATTAGAAATAAATTTTGACTAAGACCCCTCTTTTATTTGTACACAACCTCTTCCCACTCTTGCACAGTGTTCAGCATTGTTTTGAAGTTAAAGTAAACATCATGGAACACTTAAAATATAGCGGGCGCTTGTGTTTATGTAATATTTAAACACGATTATATGTATTTGTATTTGTATATTTGGTTTTATCGCACTCTTATATGACAATTATTATGAAAAGCAAAATAGTCTTGCATGTACAGGAGTAAGACAATTACCTTTTATCGCAGTCTTATATGACAATTATTATGAAAAACAAAATAGTCTTGTATGTACAGGAGTAAGAAAAGTAGCTTTTATCGCAGTCTTATATGAAAATTATTATGAAAAGCAAAATAGTCTTGTATGAACAGGAGTATGAAAAGTAGCTTATGAAAACGTTAACAAAGCTATATTACACATGTATACGATCAAAATATCGCCAATTGATGTATTACATAGACACCAAGTTATACCCTGTTATAACTTTCTGTGTAAATGAGGGAATATGTTTGTCATTACGGAAAGGGGGAAAATCCGTCTATATGCCTATTTATTCCATAAAAATTTGTCAGTCTTGATTTCGCTTGCTGTATTTGCTGCTTTATCATAATTTATGAATGTCTACCTTATAACATTGCTCTTTTTTAAAACTCCCTAAGATTGCTCGCGAAAAAAAATGTTTATTAGTATTCGTTGTTAAAATCTTGACAAGTTAACGTCGTATTTGTTTTATCAGAATATAATAATATTATTAGTTTTTCACGTCATCAACGATGACACCACCACCGTCAGAGGTAATTTTTAATCAAGAAATCATATTATTAAACTCAAATTAAACTAATTACAAAAAAACAATCAAACAGTTATTAAAAAAAAAACAATCATTAAATTTAGTATTAATGTATTTGCTTTGAAGTTGCGCGGTAAGGTTCGTTAAAAATACATACGAAGGCATCTTTCATAATTGCTTTATGTATTTTTCGTTCATTCCTTGATGTATAAGGGAAATTAATGGTGATTAAAAATTTACTCTGCATTTTTGTCCTTTATTTGAACGCAGATAATTTAATCCTAATATGTATATTAAGTGAATGTGAGTTTAGAAAATTATAACGGAAAGAACAAAGAAACACAACATTGTTGTGAGCGATACTACGCGAACGTAACAAAAGCGGTCCAACCAAAAATAAAAAAATGACACGTGGATATATACATTGTGTTGTTCTTAAAACGTTTAATTCATTTGCTTTTACGCAGAGAAAAAAATCCAACGATCTAACATATTTGTATAAAATACATTTGTATTAAGAAAGTAATATGGCCGCTTCTGTAATCAACGCAAGCGATCTTAAAAGTTAAAATACATTCTTTTTTATAAAGAGTACGTGTACGACCAATATGGCCAGGAGATTGGTGTCGTTATTTCTAAATCTTGTATAATATGCTACACATAATTTGTTTAAAGCGCGTATTTATAAAGTGTTTTCAATCATTAAAGGATCACAGTACCAAATGACGTGAACCGGAACAAAGATATGTATTCGTGACGATTGAGATTTATTCAAATGAGTGATTATTATGTTTGTACAATTGGACTATTCTACTGAATAGATTAATTCTCGCAATCAAAATTGTATATTCAAAGACATGAAAAGAAACACCAACAGCAGGTGTGTTTTCTTCAAACTTAGTGCAATCCTTGAACAAAAAAAAGACGCTAACATTCAACTGTTCTGAGATTATGACCGTCAATGAATGGACTCTTTCTACCACACTAATGTATGTTTGCGGGGACAGAACTGATCCGGAGAGGCAGATACTATTCACCAGTACTAAAACGGAGCATTTTGTTATCATTGTTTTCTACGACAATTATCGGTGAACAATGTTTATTAGAGTCAATCGTGAATGCGTGTTTTATCTCACATAAATCATCAATAAATCTTCAGTAATTTGCCATGCAAACTATACACGTTGTCGTTTTATTACTACGCGGCACTAAGATCAACACAAAGCAACATCGGTGTTCTGTTCATTTTAACTCCACGATTCGAATGATTTGGTTCAGAACTGCATTCGACATTGGAATAATATAAATGGTTTATCTTCGGCTTATGTTTATTATAGGACCAACTATGACCAACTATGCACATTATAAGGACAAACATATGTACATGTAAACGCAACTGATACTTTAACCTGTATTGGTATGTGCTGTTAATGTATTCTTACGACCATGTATCAATTTACAAACGAGAGCCTTGCGCACCGTAATGATACAAACGACAGGGTGTTATTAGTAGCCCTGAATTCGATATATTCAATTAATTGTTAACTAATTGTTGATCTTAAGTAAAACGTATTAACACAGATCGTTACCCAGTTCATATGTTATTTACTCTTACTAATATGAAATATACTGTTACAATGTGTCTACCAAGAAACAGTTCTTTAAAAGACGTAGGCCATGCAGAAATAGTAACGTCATATTTAGTGTAACAAATGGTGCGCAAAGCAGGTCTTGGAACACTGTGTATATTAACATAACATATTTTAACTACTCGTTGGAGTAAATCTAGTAATACAAACAAAAAATGGATAAAATAATGTATTTATATACTTGGATTTTTTCAGATAATGCAATTTACGCTTGCTAAAAATCTCCTTGCCTAATTTCTTGCATTTACTCCGCATTGCTGTAAGCTAACCATTCGCAAATACTATCGGAAAAAATACTCGCGCTTTTCGTCAGTGGGGCCCCTTATCTCAGTTTAAATCTGGGATGCTTTGTGGACGTATCGGAGAAAGCTTTTTACAAGAAAACGATTGCTTGGAAACTAGAAACTTTCGGCTCGAGAAGTTCAATGTTGAATAAATGATTGTGCTACGGATGAACTCTTAGCTGGGATGTTGATTACTTTGTTTAGCTCTGGTTACATAAAACAGGTACGTATATATTTCTACAAAAAGGGCGACACCTTTTGTTTATAAATTCACAAATGTATCTACTTTTCAAAGAGTGATTTTATTCGAAGTGTACACTCTCCTGTATAGTATGCAGCACTACATTATTTTACGGTTACCTAAGAACAAAACATTTTATAAGCAACACTCGGGAATACATATATGATGTTTGTTAAAGAATTTTTTTTCTCTTCGGTGGAGAAACCATTTTTAATAACGAATACACGTATAATCAAAACATACAGTTTAATTTTCATTATTTTGCAATTTAGCTTTTGTTTTCAATGTATTAACATCATAGATCTATTAAAAAGAAGAATTATGCACATTGAGGTAAATATAAGGTTAGACGAACAAAATAACATCTTAAGAATATAAAATATTAGAAATACTTTTTTATTGTTCGTTTTTAGTTTTTTAGAGAAGACAAACACCACATAAGGTGCCTTAGAAAGTTGACTTTGTTTCGTATTATGAGCCTTTTCTACAATGGTTAAATACATAAGTTGGCGTTATTCGTGTATTAAATTAAAATTATAATTCTTTGATAATGGTTATGCAATACAACCTATTAATTTGGAGGGATAAAGATATATAAATCTGTCGTCGTATTTAAGGCACTTTTCTAGTCTGGAACATACTAGTTACTTACTTGCATAGAAGAAACGTTTTGGCATTAACCATATCACGAAATCCCCATGTATGACTGCGGCTTAATTCAGAATGCCTTATGACTCAATTATAATTTTGAATATTGTCATTGGAGTGTTGTTTGTAGTGTGTTTGTTTAAATTTAGGCTTGTCGATAAGAGCTAATTTATAGTTTTATTTGTCAGACTTACTGACCTGCTTGAAGTTGGTAGATTCCGATAAAGATTCAGAAAGTAGTGCATTGTGGGTGTTGATACCTTTTTAAAAATTAAAAGATATATAGGTATACAATAAATAAGAGTTTTTCAATTGACTAAGCTAGGGTTTCACTTTGTTGATATATGCAAATGAAACAAAGCAATTTGCAGATCCGATCAAGGTAAACTTTCAACAAAAACAGTTACAGCTGTTAACCGCTGCTTCTTGATAAGGTTTATTTGGCTCCGATCGAAAAGATCACAATAAGAGCAACCGATTACTTCTGACCGTTAAAAAATCTTTCTGACTTAAATTATTTTAGCAATCTTCAAAATGTCTTTGATATATTTTGTAAGAAGCAACATTATAATAATTATATGCATAACTCAATTCAGTTTAAATTGATGTTAAATTCATTTTCTCGATAACGCCCATTTGTTTTGTTGTCCACGTTAAATTTTTACTACCCACTTTGCTATGTGTTTCTGACTATAAATTGGTAACTATAAAACAGGTATTTTATATACATTACTTCTAATAATTGCTAAGATAGCATTGAAACGACAGACTATACACATTGTTCAAGGGACGCGAACATTGGAATGAAAATGAGTGACAGTAATCATTAATTAGTTTATAAATAGTGTTGGAATATTATCAAAGAAGGTAGGTTTCAAAGTGAGAATTTTAAGGTTGGTATGTTAATGTGTAAATGGATTTTTTAGGAATACAGCGGTATTGATATATCACATTTGTAAGCTTGGTGTTGATATTCGTTTTAAATATGGCAACACAATGCATGAATTTACAAGAAGTGAAGTATAAGAAAATACTAAATATGGCCTTAACTGCCTTTAATTGTTTAATCATCGTTTAAGTCGAACTTAGTAAATCATTCATCAACCTGCTTTTTAATGTAAATAACATTTGACCTCATCACAATTTTGTTTCAATTTAAATTTCACGCAAAGCACGCATATATTTATAAAAGAAGTACTTACACAATAAAGCAAATGAACGTAAAAGAAAATGTTATAATCTAAACGCCTATATTATTCATAACAATATTTTTAAATTTAAAAAAAAGTTGTTCAATGTCTTTAAATACCAGACGCACTGTAAAGTTTTCACTCTGTTAAACCTTGGTTAAGTCGTTTATCAAGACAATCTACATAGATTGCATTAACTGATCCATTCGTAATCCATAACATATCTTGGGGCTTATACTATATCTATTTAATTAATCTTGATGTTGCCCTTATGGACGTTCTAAATGTGTAATCTGATAGATAGTTATTTTAATAGTCCGGACTGAAATAACAATGCCTGTTCATTTTGTCATAATATGACGGCAACAGAACTTAGTTACATAGTTACTTATTGATAGGGATACAGAAGCACCCGAGTTGTATTATGCAACGTATTAATTTACAGATGCAAACAGTATTTGCTTTTATGACACATTCGTATATTTGTTCAACAGAATACATCTAAATAAAAATCTACGAGTTGTTTGCGTATTTCTTTATGAATTACGCTACTGCAAACGTTTGCCAGGTCCCTTGGTAACGCGCGTTGTACCTTTAAACATGTCTAGTTTGGTTCACAATTATTGTGTAAGGGGAGAGGGATGTTTAACTCTGTATTCTATAGACTTCAGATGACTTAAAATGTTTAGGTATACAGAGTAAAAAATGGGAAGCCCGTTATAGATACTCGGGTATTGCATGGTTAAATTGGACAATAAAACGTGTGATTGGCGTTCACAATAATTGGGATTATATGATGAATGTAATGTTTAAATTATTGCAATGAACGGCACGACATAACAATAAAGTTTATATAAAAGATAGGCATCTGTGTTTTGGTTCTTATTTGAAATTAAACATTAAAAATAACATAACACCCATTAAAATGGAAATTCAGGCACACTATTGAAATCAGAATTGTCATTATTGTGTCAATTTATTATTTATGTTAAACAAAATTGTAACAATTATGTCATGTGTCAAACTGCATATAAGAGATATTAAGATTATTAACTGCTGTGAGATGGACGAAACACACATACGGAATTAATGTAAGTCGATATAAGCATAAAGAGTTAACAGAAACAGAAATGTGCGCTGTTTATTGTCATTTCACACACAATGTGGTCATTAACATGTTGCAAGCATTCATATACGTACATTTACTTCATCAGGATTTGTATAAATGCAATCGATCTTATACTTTTAGTATCGATTACACATGAATTTGATGCTTATTTCAAGTATTCATTTCAGATTGCGGTGCTTATTTGTATGGATATGTTGCCATTTTAACAGTATTTTTGTATCTTTTAATGGAAAATATCAGAAACAGATGTATGTTTGTATTTAGATATATGTAACAGACAATACATCACTTGAGTATTCAAAAAAAATACATATGTAAGAATATACTAAACTGTAAAAAAAATTGTGTCGACCTTTGAATATATGCTATCAAAATCTTGACTCATACACAACTGATAACTATTTAATTTAAGAAAAATTAACATTCGCTATTGGTGCTATGTTAATTTGCTCTCAAAACGACGGCCGCGATCGAACTTATACGACCATAATTTATATGAGCTTTGCTCCGGGAAACCCGGATTAATGCATAAGCATAAATTCTCGTCCAAGAATACCATGTGTGGATGGAACAAGCTAATCCAGGATAACAGTTTCATTGATATTTGATTTTCGTTTTGATGATACTTCCTTAACATGAATTATTCCATGCGGACTGTAGAGGTTAATTTGAGACAAAACTTTACGCACATGCATTAAGCCGGTTTTTCCAGAGAGCGGTTCATTATTTATGTTATGTGTAATTATGACGATTAGCCAACTCCTATAAATTATCTGTAACAGAGCAGAACCATGTTTATGTCTTGGAATTATGGCATTATCATTGATAGAGGTGTCGGTCGTCAATAAAATATCTCTGTATTTGTTCACATGTTCGTTTGTTATCATATAGGCTACATGATCAATGGTGTTGTCAGTGTAAATGTTACTATACAACAATAGGAGATTCAGACTCTGCTCCGATAATTTTCATTTCGATTAAGAAGCAGCAAACAAGCTTATGTGTGAGGAATGTTCACAGAACTATTAACAATACATTAACATAACAGGAGCGTACGGGGAAATACACGCGCTTGTTTAGTGTTCAGTTCCCCTTATCATGATGAACTTGTTGACTGATTTAACAATATTTAAAAAAAAGTTATGAAACAATTTAAATACTACTTAAAGTTATGCCAAAGTAATTAAAAGGCAGGAACATAAGGGCAATTTAGTTGAAGTAGGTTGTTATTTAGTTATTTAAACTGAAATCTCAAAATAATTGTACATTGAAATGATTTAATAAACTTTGTATATTTGATGGGTAGCAAAGTTCAACTTTCTCCATTTAAGAACAGCTTTCGGCTGATAACCAAAAAGACAGCAGCACAAGCGATATGTTCTTATTTCGCTAAATTGGATTCACCGACGCACCGAAGGTTGCGGAATATTCCGCATCAACAGTGATAACTAAACCAACGCTGCATTGGACTGGAGGATGTTACCACATCAATTAGGTTCTAAGATACTGAAGTTTTAAAATATCGAAAAGACAATTAGATCTGGGAATATAATATCGCTGTTCTAAAAGAATGAATGAGACGAATACATCCATATATTTAATGGAAAATTTGACGACAGTTTTGCCAAGCAATTCCAGTGCAAGCGTGTTGACATGCATTTCGTGTACGTGATTTAAGGATTCGATGGAAATTCCACAGTAATTTTCATCAACTTGACAAAGTGGAAAAAGAACAGGACACGTGTATTTATTCTTTGCTTAGGAATAATTGATTGGTTGAACTGTACATTTTCCGTTCCATTAGAAATTGTTATATTGCTGAACCCGTTGTCCTTTTACCATAACATCATTTGCAAAGACGGTCGCGGTTTAATATATGTTATAAACAACACGGGAGCCATTGTGTTAGTGTCCATTGCAATTGAACGCTTTCTGGTTGTTCATTACCCGTTGAAGAGTCGACAGTTAACACCGCGATTTGCCAAGACATTGTGTCTGATATCGTTTGTAGTGGCTTCTGTCGTCATATGGCCTGCATTCGTATTCTATGGTACAAAAACCTTGACAATACCTTTGCCAAAGTACAACACGCAAGTTATAGGAAAAACATGTCTAAAAGCTGATGAACACGAAAACAGAAAAGGCTTAATATTGATTTAAACGACTATTTTGTTTGGTCTTTTGATTCTGATTTTCATTGTTCTTTCCGCGCTTTACATTGCAATCGGACGAATAATTTACATCGCAACATGTACTGATGTTGGCGAGGTCGTTGAAAGCTCGGGTGAAAGAATGCTAAAGAGCATTGTATCTGCTATTACCGGAGTTACCAAAACAAAAGATATAGCTGAATTTTGACGAATGTCGTCACCTAATGTAGACGTAGAATCTAAAATACAGAAGAACAGTGTTGATAAGAAAAACGGACGAAATACAAAAACGAACATGCATTCTTTGGGTAATAGGGAGACCATGCTCGATAACGTTCCGGAAGAATCGGAGGACATGGGCTCCAGAAAAGCTTCGCTACCGAAAATTTCGACCTTCATGACAACACACAATACTGCAAGAAAATATAGTCAGGCAGAAATGAACGCTAACTGCGAACCCATAGTACAAAGATATTGTTCGACTTTGAAAACAAGGGCCACGCGGAAAAACACTATGATTATGAGAATGGTAACGATTGCATTCATGTACGCCATTCCTGATAATTTTGATTATACGCTACACACAGTCGTACAAATATTACCTTTCTCTCGAAAAAGCTGCACAAATAGCTTATAAGGTATTCCTGAATTCGTATTTTATTAATAGTATGATTAACCCATATATTTATGGTTTCATGAATGTGCAGTTTAGAAAAGAGGTTAAGGATCTTTTCCGAAATATATTCTGTAGTGATTGCATCCTTAAACGATATGGACGCCGACGTTCTGATTCAGCATCATTTACTTAATTATAGTTATATAAGGACCTTTTCCGAAATATATTATTTTGTATCGTTAAACGATATGAACGCTGAATCAGCATTATTCAATTATATTTAGTTATTTAAGTTAGCAGACTGTTTACTAGACTAGCTTATGTTGGATAACTTTGAAAATCTTTATTTGAATTAGTATGATATTGGAAGTCATTAGAACTGTCTTTTTCACTTCCATGGCTGCAATGTGGGAAACACTTTGATAAAAATGAGAATTCATTAAAGACGCAATTTACTTAATGTAAGAGCTGAATGCATTTATTATATATTTGTAAAATGGTGAATATTTCCAAATTTATCGTAATAGTATGATCTGAATATGGCAAACAACAAAATGACGCCGATATCATAGCCAGTTCAGGTTGTTGACCTTCTTATCAGTTTCGTGATTATTTATTAGGTTAGAAAAACCGATTAATTGGCGACAGATGGTATTGTAAAACGAATACTCCATATCATGCAAAATAAAACTCTATAAGTCGTTAACATAATTGATGCGTGTGTGAGGTTCGGCGGGACTTTAAAGTGCCAAATTGAAAGTCGTTGCATCCATTATTGTATCATGGTTAATGTTGTATTCCGTGTTGTTTGTATTGCCATGTAGTGTGTTTACTAGCCTTAAATAAACGACTAGATGGTAATAAACAGAATTTATATCCTGATTTTGTGTATAGTTTCATTGTCCCTTTATATTTGGTAATGTGTTGCGTGTTTGGTAATCTCTTGTTGAAGGCAATTTGTAAAATAAATAACTAGCGGTGGGCTATTCGGAACTTTTGTCTTGAAAATATTTGTGGAGTTTCATTTCATGTTAAATTAATGTTCTGTTAATGTAAGCTTAGTACATGACTTTCATACGAATCGCTCGAACACATGTCTTCATTGTCTTAATAATGTGAAATTAATGTTATTTTGCGTCACTCACACAAATTCTATTCAACAAAAGATACAAAATAAAAATATAAACAGCTTATGACACCGAACTTTAAACATCTTCGCGTTTGTAACTATGAGTCAAAAGTGTATTTCTTTCTTAGCATTTATGTGAAGAATTCAATTCATACTGCGTGTATACATCTTTTTTATGATATAACATGTCATATCAAACCCTTAACAACATTTGCGAAATAGTAATGATACAAACTCTAATCCTGTATATAACAGTTAACTCAAACTTTAACAAACACATCTGACTATTATAGTGCAAGGTAAACGACCAATATCCTATGCAATACAGAACATAACATAAATGTAACTAACAAATGAATCTGTTTTCACCGCCTTATATTGGCAAATGTTCGCAACTTACAATCCCAGCAGTTGGTGTCGCAAATACACACATGTAAATAAACATTGACCTTACAAGATGCAATCCAAATTGAAAACAATAAATCGAACATAAATTCGTGGACAAGCTAGCATTCATTGGACAAACATAATTATAATTTATTTCTGTGAATTGATTAAATTAAGTAAACACACATGCTAAATTGTAAAATATGTCTTGTTGCAGAATGCATATACGTTTTATGAAAACGGCATCAATTGTATAATGATTGTTGTATTATCTTTTAACTAGGAAATTTTAGCATTAATGAAATTCAATTGATTGCAATAATGGACGCTGTGTTAAAATATTGGAAAGGTTATTTGGACATAGAGTAAAACGACACACAGACAAAATAGTTGTACATTATAAAGAGGATTTTTAAAAAAGCACGTGAAGGAAAACGTACTACATCTGTAACTACAGTTTTTAGCACATATTAATGATAATACGTCATACGTACACCAAAATAATAGTATAACTCATAGTTCCACAACAAACTATTAACACAATTTTAAACCTAGAAACATGGTTACATTAGTCTTAATTTGATGGCACATAATACCAAAGCGCATTTGTAGGTTGTGTACATGAGCTCAGAAATAAGTTTGTCATTTAACGATGTCATTTGTTCGTTATGAATATAAAATGCGCCGTAAAGTAATTTCAACGCCGTGTAACCAAGTAATCTTTCGAATACTTGTTTCAAAGATATGGTAAAGTTTGTTATATGTTATAATTTGATCATATTGCCAGATAACCTGACTAGAAACCTCAATCAGTCGATGCACTGCTAAAACAACAAGTGTAATGTTAGCGGCGACAATGATTTCGTTTTGCTTGAATATAATAGTTCTATTAACTGTTGAATAATAATATGATTGTTCGCATTTTCCAGATGAGACAAGCACAATAAATGAATAATGAGATTGTTATCATATGTCGTGTTAAGCAATCAGTACTATTAGTTACTGATACTAATTTGGAGGGAAGAAAACATAATTAAATTTAAATCTTTTTCATAGATCACTGTAATAGTAAAGACAATGTTTCAATGATGGGTAGATTTAAACCACAATACGCTGCTGTGATGGTGATTGAATGGTAAACTAACTATTTTGTTTTAATGTGTATGCATATATATATACATGTATACCTTCAAACACAGCAAGCCTAATGTTTACATAACTTTATCATCAAGTGTTGTTAACGCTTAAATAGCCCAGTAACTGTCGTTAATTACCCGGAAAACATGGTCGGACGCAAGTAAACAAATGCACATGTTTCCCTTGTATTTCTGATTAATTTAGTTAAATTGGTTCATGAAAATACATGGTCGATTAATTCTGATAAAACAATCGAGATAATTTCTCTTGTGTATGTAAGAGATGTCAGTATTCTACATTTCAACCAATTAATGAACATCTAGTATGGAAAAGCGTGTGGTTTGTTTTCATAGAAATATAATAGTTCCAATAAGGGCTGAACATTGCAAAATAATAATTATGTGAACAATTCATTTTTTCATGTACGTTTTACCGTTAAATACAATTTGTAAATAATTTTGAAACACATCCATTTTCTCTTTGTTTTGTCACCATTCAGTTCTTGCTCTACTGATATTTCTTAATTAAATGGACTTTATTTTCAATTGTAATGGCATACTTCATTATTGCGTGAAAAATCATGTTACAGTATTTTAGCACTGTATGTTATTAATTTTCTCAAATAAAATAAACAAATGTCGAAACGTTCAGGTAATGGTATTGTTATATATTACATTAACTTTTCGCAATAACGGATTAATTTGTCAACGATTCATTCAGATATGCGTACATAGCACCATTTCGATATATAAAATAACTGGATCATATTTTGAAATGTTATTATCGTCTGGTAACAAACTTATTTTAACCGTTTTAGAATCATACAATCCAAAAATCAATAAATTTACATTAAATATAAACATTTCTTGAAACGCAGGTATCTAACGCCGATCCGATATAAAACATGAAATGTGGTATATTGCATCATTATTAAACTAAACGTGCCAAATAGATTCGTACCATACGGCAAAATAATTTGTTCTTCACACCACCAATTTCTTGCAAAATCGAATCATTTATTTTGTTAATACAGTTTCTTAAATGCTAAACCTCTGTGTCTATATGTGCACTATCATTCTGTTGTTAACTACTTTCTATAGCTGTATAGTCCATGTACATACCAGTTCATTCTACTTAAGAGTAAATACATAAATTGCGTAACGAACATGGTAACGAAAGCTTTCATTCATGAACTTATCATGCAAAAAGACCCAATTGTGAGCACATAAAAATCAAACTATTACGGTGTTTTCAGATGACTAGCGTGTTGTTAAAAACCACTGAACTGTGTAAGTTTCATAATTGATACTGGTATTGCTAAACTACTATTTATTTTCAAAGCCGTTTTTTTCCAGTACTGAAGTACTGGTTGAAGTAGTGTATTATTTCCCCATTTTGAAATTTATTTCACATTCTTAAACGTGTACACTTCAAACAACGCATTTAACCTGATATTTTAAGATTTGCTAAGTTTCTGGTCAATTGAAAAGCAGTTTAGAACATGTCTTTAGATTTCCTGTCTTAACAATTTATAAAAGCTTTACTACTTGTTGAAGATATGTATCTGCCACTACTTATATTTTCAACTACCTTGAATTCGGGAAACATATCTGCTGACGAATATATATTATATATATATTTATATACATATTTTTTTTTGTATTGTTACCAATATTATCACAATCACAATTTAGTTCTTAAATAGGCGACAGTAAGTCAAATTGGAGCTATAACCAGATTGAAAAATAGTGTTAGCATATATTATCGTTTCTGCTATATCGTTCATAAGGTAATCCCAGCTTCTTAAGGCTTGCACTCATAATAACCACAAACGGTTATACTTACCGAGATAACCACCATCGATATCAATTCACATTGTTTGTTGACAATGCACGAGGAGTGTGAACAGCATGTAACTCAACCATTAGCAAACAATAACGATTCAAATATTTGTTATACTATTCATATTGTTTTGAAAATATTTTGCTTGAATTTGGGGACATTAGAAAAGACAACCAAGGGATATTACTACTGTTCATATTTGTACGCCATTATGTTAGATCGAAATACCAATCACATTTGTAGAAAACAGTAACTTTCATGTATAATATAAAAAAACATTATATTGAAGTGAACGAAATAGGTGCGCAATATGGTGTCTGAATTACAAATGACAAATACAAAGCACACACATATTATAATACATTCAATGTATATATGACTTTTTTTTATCAAACCAGTTCTCTTCCGTGTTTCCAAGTTCCCATTCTGCCTATGAAACGTTAAAAGCTTTTACATTTCCCCGTATCAGGCAAACTCTTATTATGGAACCATAAGGGAAATGATCTGTCATAGGACGCAAACGGAGGCAAAATAAAAAACAACACTTACTTTATACATAAATAAATATTCCAATATAACCTCAATGACCTCGTTAACAAAACAGATCATTTGCAACACAAATTTAAAGTCTCAAAGAGGATATAACACACTCAATGAGATCAATGGCAGCGACTTCCTTTTTTCTACTCAGTTCTTAGCTGCATCACACGGAAATCAATTACGGGGTGTTGCGCCGGATTTTGTGGCTTTCTCTCTTATTGTTAGATATTATTGAACATATATCTATAAATATAGAACATAAATACTAAAGAAGAATGGAAATGAAATAAAACATATAAGTCAACCGGCCACACGCGAATCATCCATATATATTTGAAATATTTATTCGAACAGACCTGATTCAGTGGTTTGCCGGTCATTATTATTTGAATCGATTATTCATAGTATCGGGAATCATCGCGATCATGATAAATACATTTGCCAATATGGTGTATAATTCTTATTAAACTAATACAAAATAGTAATTATCATGGAATTGGTGAAAACACATTAATAATATATTATTGACATATCATAATAAAATGGCCGAATATCTTCATTTAAGATGTTTGTTGTTCAAATAAAATTCCAGTACAACTAGTTTAGCGTTTATTTAAAGATTATTTTACTGACTGCGAACTGACCTTGATACCTTGCGGGATGGAATGCAATGCATTTAAAGTAAGGATACGGTTCCACTGCTGGAACGACGGCTTGTTTAAAATTAATAATTTTAATGTTTAAAAGTCAATTTTGAAAACAATTTAAAATATGTTGGTCAAAATCAATTTGCATGATGGGGAAAAATACTTAAATGAAATAAAATATACATATATAGTGAACAAAATAATATATATAATATAATATAATATAATAATAAATGATAACTCAGCCTTTAGTGTGAAACTGTTGTATCATTTTTTTTATTAGAGATACAATTGTTTCACGCTGAACACGCAGTTAACATCGTTGCAAACGCACTACTGTATCTCTTTTCGTTTAAGCCCGCGCATAATTGGAATTTTGTTTACCTTATACTTCACAATATTGAAAGTCAATTAAATTACCTTTCAATGTAAATGGGATAACTGTTTCTATATTATGTTTTCTATTTCAAACAGTTTTGGTATTTTTAACAAATATGAAAATGCCATGCATTCATTCGGGTCTACTGGCGGGCAATTTAATAAAAATGTTATTGGACGCTTACAAAGTCAGCAAAGGCGAAAAGCTGAATAAAACAGCTACGCCGAAAAATACGAAAATCTGTGACCAAGCCTCTGTAACCTGGTCTCGATTATCGTGTCTGACTGTGAACGGAGTTTTATACGAATCTTATTTCCACTCAACATGTCTCTCGAAGTAAATACCAATCATTGTCATACCGTCCATCGCTTATAATAAAATGGATATTTTACAATGTTGAAAGTGAAGTATTGTATTAATGAAAGCAATGCGCTTCAAACGTTCGGTTTCATGCTTGTAAATAAAAGACAAAATACAAATTTATGACAAAATTTTGGTTTCGGTAACGACGAACAAAGACGCGAGTCGCGACCGGAATGTTTACATATTTTTTAGTTATTACTATAATAATATTTCAAAATATTGACTTATGAAAAACGAACAAAAATTAAATAACAGCAAACTCGATTGATCATTTATAATGTTAAGTTATAATTCATAAATCAAATATTTTATTCTTATTTAAGTCTGACGCAAGTTATGAACTGTGACGTATACTTAATGTGCAGATTTACTAACATACTTGCATAAACAGACTGACAGCAATAAACAAGCAAAGTAACCGACAACGAATGCTGCTTTTTCTAAAGATGGTTTCGCGCAATATTTTGTCTGGTTGTGCGTATAACTGTTTTCCTTTTATTTGTACGTTTATCGAACATACCGCATACATGAAGTAGTAATGCTGCATTTTAATATGTTCTAGGATATCACAATACACTAGTATTTATGTTTAAATTGATATCTAACAACATGTTTTGTCTGAAATTTACATAATCAATGCGATATATGTGCTAATTAAGTTGTCTGTAAAGAAATGTTAATTAACAGGGCATACTTATGATTGGGTTGGAGGAAATGAACATAAAACTACCGGTAGTTAAGTTCAACGAAGTTTCGTTGAAGGTAACTGGATTGCAAGAATAGGATCTGCTTGGCGGTGTTTATTGGCATCAACATTAAGGCAAATAATTAATGAGTTTCGTCAAGCGGAAATTGGTCTTATGAAACATGCGGCCAGCGTTGCTCCAGACCAGCAAGCGTATTCCACTATAAAGACGCCACAGATTTCGTGGCTTCATAAGCGGATAACGTAGCGGATAATGTAGATAATGATCAGACTGTGTGGGTCACTGGCTGGTCTGGAGCTACTCTCGCCACATATCGCATTAGACCCATGTTCGAATGACGTGGCTTTTATTATATCTCGTTTTAATATTAAACTTGCACCGTACGGTCAGTAGTTGTTACATCATGCACTCTGGTTCTCATATTGTATAGATACGAACACGTATAAATAAACCGTAATGGGATATGTTATAAGTAATGCTTGACATGCGAACATAATAACAGTACACACATACGAGCTAGATGAGTGTTCTGGTTTATGATAATGTTTTCCAAGTACATGCACTTATATTATTGTCGGTTATTGTATAAACTGATGTTCATAATACTAAATGCAAATGTTAAACATTTATATTGCGTCTACTGTTTATGAATAAATCACGAACATTAATCATTACACACATTTTTAGGAAATATGTTTCGAAAGCTTACTCAAGATAGTTAAAGTTCGTCGCATGCGATGTCAGGCTAGATTTCAAGTTAATATGTAAACCATGGTTTTCTTAAATATTTTAACAAGAAAATATACATGCGGGTATAAATATTGACCAAAACGCTATTTGATTTATTATTGTTCGCCGACGACTCAGTTCTTGTATCGGAATCTAAAGACGGCTTACAAAACTCCCTCAACAGCCTACATTCATATTGTCGAAAATGGAATTAAACAGTAAATATCGAAAACAATAAAGTGATGATCTTTTGAAAAGGGGGGAGGGTATGATTAAACGACAAGTGATTTTATAATAATCAAGAAGTTGAAATCGTCAAATTGTTTAACAATCTAGGGGTTGTGTTTACCAGTGGCGGGTCATTCGCATTCGTGTATTTTCTTTTTTGTTGTTTTTATTTTATTGATTTGTTTCAATTGAATGTATTGTATAAGTTTTGCTTTTGTAATTGTGTCGCACATATATCCCTAAAGATCATCTATATTTATTTGTTTCGAATAGATGGTCGACATTGGGGTATGATAACTACTGGCATACATATGTGGAGGTATTACATTTATACCCTATATATTGATTTTATAAAATATGATAGTATTTAATGTTCGCCGAATCATATCCCTATAGATCAATTATAGTTTCGATTTAGTATAGATGGTCAACAATTAGATAATAATTAAACAATACTAAACTGCAATTAAGTGCAACATGGCTTGAGGTATTATTTTATATCATAAACTTGTAACGGTATCAGCATTTCCCAACCATATTATTCTAAAGTTATTGAGCTACGAATGAAAATAACCTACAACAATAAAGTTTGATCTATGCGATTATATGTCTTGACTCCACATAAATGATTTTGCTATTAACAAAAACGTCAAGTTTTGAATATATAAAAAGAAAATACCTTATATATGTAGCTTGTAATAAATATATTCGTTACTAAAGAAATTAGGAACATAATTATGCAATATTTATTGCAATTATTAAACTACGCCTGACATTATGTTGTCACTATAATGTACTAACATTCTCAAGAAACACGAAAACATGTTTATTAAGTAAATTGATCTTTGTTCGTAATGATGTATATTTTGCATTTACACTTTTGATCTTATAGTATTGCCTTTTTTTTACATACTTCGTTAAAAACCTCTATGTTTTTTTTTCTCTTTTAAAGTAACTTTGAAAGCATGTGTAAAATGTGTATATATTTCTTTAATAATAAATGAATGTGTTGTTATGAAATCCATTGTTTTGGACTATATTTTAATAGTCTGCAAAAAGTGCCTGTATTATTTATAAAATCATCGGTTACATGTTTATTTTATCCACTGGACACTTTATGAATCAGAATTTATATTTGCTTTTTCAGTGCTGGAACCAAATTTTGAAGGCCTTTATATTAGGTATCATGATCTCAATACAATCAATATGCTCGTAGAGACGATAATTGAAAAACAGCTTCATGAAATAAATTGTATGATGTGCTTTAACAGAAGTTCAATTGCTCAATGTTTATGTTTTTATGTTCAAAGTCTTAGTTTAAAAGTATCTTAGGCAGTTGTATCAATCAGTATTAAAGAATTTGTTCAGCTAAGCAATTTATTTCGGAAAGTTTGCAATGTCTACTTTTTAAAAAAAGTGATTAGCGGGAAATACAGTATAACAGTTCATAGCTTTCAAGACAATTACGTAATGTACGTTTAATAAATCATTTTCAAGAACCAGCATTCTTATCAGATAGAAACATTAAACTGTTAATTTTTCATTGATTTGTTTGTTTCGCTCATATTGTGGTTCTTTTATTATTTAATGTGAACATCCTTTTTCTACATGCATTATATAGTTTGCACATTCGTAAACGTATTTGACACAAACTTCGGTTTGGTTGCTGTTATAACAGAGATTAAATTCCCGTTAAAAAGTATACTTATTGTGAAATCTAGTATGACATTCTTGCCTACGTTGGACTTTTATGTTGCTGTGTGAACTTGATATATAAATGTCCCTTAATCTTGTGTTTATTTTAAACATTGTTTTAAGTATAATTCTTAGTAAGTAACGTTATTTTTTGTTTATAGTATTATATGTCCATTCATATTTTAGTTTGTTATCCCTGCCAAAGGCGAAGGGATATTGAATTGGCGTTGTCGGTCAATCCGTCATTCCGTCCGTCCGTCTGTCACACAATTTTGAAATTGACAGGGGCTATCAATTCAACAAATTTCACTGTAAAGTTAAATCTTTGACCTTCACGAAATGTTGTTGGTAATCTACTCGGGTAGTTACGTGTTAAAATTGAGCGTTTTAAATCATAACCTGTATAATGTATATGTTACCTGAATTAGTTTTTTTAAGGATTTCATGTAAATGTCATACACTGTGATATATTATTTATTTCAGTATAATGTTGATGTTTGTTTTAAATGAACATTGCATTTTAATGCTAAAATATGTGTACAATTTGAATTGCAATGCAAATTATTGTTTTGTTTCTGTATTTGTTAAGATTATATTGAGAATATAAATTGGGTTGATACACTGTGTTTACCATTCACCCATTTAACTTCAAGGCCATATTTCACCACATAGAGCCAGAAAGACTTTTTTCAACCTAGTGAGCTAGAAGGGCTTATCAGTCATCGTTGCACACGTGGTTATAGCTTTCAAAGGATCAAATACTATATCAGACAAAGGCAACCAACAAAACATCTCGTTTGAAAATATGTCGATGTAATTAAACTCAGTTTTCGTAATCCACAATGACATATAAAAACCAACTGTTACATGACTTCAACCTATAAAACACACACTTTCATAGCAAATTTTACAATATATGGACCTAAACAGTTGTTATTTTACCTAAAATAAAAAATACCGTTTACAGAATAATTCTGATGATCGATATAGACTATAGTGGTTGTATCCTGTGTTTTTTTCGTCGATCACTAATTGAGGCTTGATATAATCCCTCTGTTCAACGTTATGGCTTCGTGTCCCATTATTTCCTCGAAGCAATTACGCCGTCAAATCAGATAACAATTGCAAAGCTTTTGTTTGCATTAACTCCTCATTCTATTTATGGTTGTTTTTCACAGAAATATATGGCATTAAAGTGATATTGATCTTTATATCTACAATCAAGCTTTGTTTGGAATTATATGGAACAATGACAATATGTTGATATATAATTTAACCCCTGAGCTATCAACATTTCATTCCAAAGCAGATCATCAACGAAATTATAAATATACTTCTGGTAATGCACAAACCCATATTTTTACAAGTTTGAACAGTCTATTTTTATAAATGTAATACACCCAAAATGTGCCACATGAAAAGATACATGTTTTTTTTGTTAAGAGCTTTCAAGCAAATGCAAGTATTGTTGAAACTTACATCCAGTGGCATTCGTCCTGCATCAACTGATGCATTTGATAGTCAACTGAATTTGCAAATATGCAACACGGTATACGGTTAGAAGATACATAAATAATAATGCTTTACAAATTGCATTACAATAAAGTTGTTTTGTTAATGTGAGATTACCGGTTTATCATATTGGATTATTTAGAAACCGGGTTGATGTGTGTTGCCTTGGAGTTTCACTTCTTTATATTAACCTTACATTTTCACATCTGTTATAACTCTAGAACTAGAAAACAACAATCGCTGTTCTATTTCCTTACTTTAGATATAATACTCACTCGAATCCTTCGCAATAGAACAGTGGTTGTAGTATGCCGATTTTTTTGCAAGGAGCCATAGATGAATTAATGCCAGTAATTACTAGAAAAAACTATTAACATCATACTGGTAGGTTTGGTTTCTTAAATGTTTAATGACCAAAATTAAAACCACTGTTTCAAATCGATAAATACATGTGCAGGCAGACATTGACGTCTTGCAGCAAACGTAATTATAACTTTAAGTGACTTGTTCACAGTTCGATAAATTGACAAAATGGAAAAAACGAAGTTTCCGATTTGCAAATTTTCGTTGTACTAATGTTATGTTCGAGAAAACAGTAATACTGAACATTTACCATGCTCTAAAATATCCATACTATGCATCTTTTGACGATTTAAAAACAAACGATTATAAAACGTTACAAAACTCGAAACAATTGAATTATTTGGAGAGTTCTGTCATAGGTATATTTTGTGACGATGTAGATGTAGATATAGCACGGATGGCCGAGTGGTTTGAGCGTAAGACTTAACTTCAAGTGTCAGTGGCTCTAGCCTAGGTGATGATAAGTTTATTTTTCTTTCTTTCACTTTATTCTTCTTCGTACTGGAACTCTTTAGTTCTGACGTTTACATTTATCAATTCAAAGCATTAAAAGACAAACCTCAAAACATGCAAAATCTGTGAACAAACTATGCATTCAACACAAGAATTGCGACGTTTTGAGAATACGGAACCAAACAGCAACCGATTTGCATCTCAGAAGAAAGATCTAGACCGTATTTGTGTTATGTCATTGTAAATATTCACCATTTTATGTGAAATTAATTTCACAGTACCATGTACTTAAATACGGTTGAATCATTTCATATACACAAGCGTATATTAATAGTATGTATGCATGTACACATCTCTTCTGTCGCTTAAACAACAAAGTCGTAAAATCAGATGTAATTCTTCTGTAACCATCGATTGGAAACAAACCGAGAATAATATACATATAGTTATGACCACATGGGTGCGTTTAGTATGCACGTGTCTTATATGTGCAGAAACAGAACATTGTAGAGTGCATCGCAGTTAATATTGAAAAAGTGCAAATGTTCTTGCATCGTTGCCAATTTTAAATCATCCTGTCAAGAGCAAACAGCTTTATAGCTGTCAAAAGCTGGCATTTAGTATATAAGACATTAAGGATATTTGGAATAACTGGTGTATTAAATATTAAAATAGAAGTTAATGTTTATAGAGTGTGCAATTTAAAGTGAGAAAACATAGATGTAAATTTAAACTAAGATACAATTAACCCGATTCTTGATATCGTTTGCCTGCACATGCAAAAACAACAAATTCAACATTTGAATTCAATAATGTTTAAAAATATATATTTTTTTTTCTCGTTCGTATCAGTTTGCAGTGAATATATTATATGAATTGAAGATATATTATATCTATTCAATCCCCCTCGAAGAGGTTGACATACTTAGCCGTGTATGGTATTATATACAGTTTTTTCCCCTTGATTTTGGGAAGGGCTTGGCCTTCCTTTCTTTTTTTTCTTTTTTTGGGGGGGGGGGAATGTCGCCTAAACTAAAAAAAGGGGATTTTTTTTCCAAAAGTTAGCTTGAAATTTGGGGAAAAAATACATCATTTTAAAGAAATTCTCTTAGGGTAAGGGGCTTACTTTCTCTTGGGGGTAGGGGCCTATAAAAGGCTTTTGCTAAAGAGGAAAAAATAGCCCTGCTATTAAAGAATATGATGCAAGTTAGCCTTATTCAGTTGCGTTAAATGTTCTAGCCTAATCACTTATTTATTGATATAACTTATTCCATATACTATATGTCAATCATTATATTAGAATTATTTGTTTCGACTAATTTAACAATTCACGAATGATCAATTTGTTATAGAACATTTTAGTCGAAAACTTATTTAATTCTTGTATCTTACTGACATGTGTATCTGTGGACTTTGCATCTGTGACTATGCAATCAAATGTAAATGCAAACGGTAAATGATGAAAATTATTCAAAATTGTTTTAAATAACTGAGCAAATGTATATTATGAGTTGCAAAAACATTCCCGGGTTACCAATTAGGCAGAGTAGGAAACTGCCTATGGTCTCCGCGACATTTAGGAGCCCCATGAGACCGTGACGAATGAATTGTTTTTACTTATTTATTTAATCAAATGACTTGACAAAGTCATTTATTTTATATCAATGTCATGTTCCAATTAAAGACTTGGCATTGTCTTACCAATTTACAATCATTTATTATTTTCAAAATCGCATTGTATTGCTGGTGAGTGAAAGGCGTGGGCCCCAAAAGTTGTACTATCTTTTTGCCTCCGCGGTGCTTAATCCGGCATTGGGTATGATTGTAGAAGAATTGTTAAATAATGGGCGTCGTAGAGCAACTACACATTAAGATAGACGTATGAAACAGAACAGATCATCAAAGTCTCGTCATTCTTGTACAATACTTAATTATCATTGACATAATCGGTATAAGACTTCCGCTATATTGATCGTGTTTAGATAAAAACATTGGTGAAATCATCATAAATGTCTTTATTACTGGAAAAAGATATACATTTATATGTCATAAACTTGACTTAACACAAGGAAACAGCCATACAATATATAGTTTACCATGGGCGTGCTGGAATGACTTCAAACATTTACTATTCCTGATTTTGGGTATGACAACATGCAGATCATCAACACTTCAATGTTCTTGATCAATGCTTAATTATCAATAAACAAATCAGTTGTTACTGTCACAATATTGATGTGTTTTGATAAATACGTTGGCGGAATGAATGTTGGACTACTGTAAAACAGACACGAACATGACTGTAAAAGAGACATGAACATGACTGTAAAATAGACAAGAACATGCCATAATTTGGCAACATACGACTTCTGGCAACCAAAAAAAACCCTAAATTGCTATGTAGACAATTATATGGTTTCACACCGGAATATACAAGCAATTCATATGTTTTATTTATACGATACACATTTACATTAAAACTACCGATTAATATCAACACTGTGAGCAGCAAACGTTTGCGGTAAGTGTCTATACTATTTTACAAATTAAATGCGACATATTCCAGTCTTTCGGTGAAAAACTCTTTTCCTTTTAACAGTATGAAACAAACTAAAAGGTATTGCACGGTCGTTATTGATCGAATACGATAATAAAATCATAAAATGCATTAAGATTTCATGTTAGGCCCCTTCCTTAGGTCAAGATCAGCAACTTACACACAGCTCTTAATTTTGAATGTATAGTACTGATATTATATTCCCGCTTACATTTTAATAATGTGCTATAGGTTACTGCTTTAATTGTGCTTTTAGTGTGCTTTATTATAATTAATCTTATGTATGCCATGTATTAATTATGTGTTGCAATGTGCTACCGTTTGTTAGGTCGGTCAAAAGCTATAATATATTATGTTATATACATGTTATCTCATACCGACAATAAATACATTTTGATTTGAATATTTGATTTGAACAGCGAATGCAAATATATATGGGGCGCATGCGAACACTTCAATTTATGTCTATTCGTTTTAAGTGTCGATGTAGAACAAAATCGCTGTTATTTTAGGATACATATACATTGCAAAACCTCTGCAATAACAATACCTAAACAATAAGTAACCTTCAACCGTATTTGAACTACATACGCATGATCAAAAGAATTGATCCATGTACAGGAACATATAACGTAAGTAACAAAGATCAGTTCTCTTTAATTAACAACACAGAGATGTAATACATTTTGTTCCAGTATTTGCATGCAACCACCACACCGTCTGAACGGTTCATTAAAGCCTTGCTAACGATCATATGAAACGCTCAACATGAGAGATCAACGCAATTGGGAGTTGCAGATATAACTATATTTAGTTGTATAAATAGCATGGAATTACGTGTCATATCTTGATTGCAAATGTAATACTTGCACAGATAACTAACACGGCTCGTTTGTCACAAGATGCCGAGAGCATGTACACATAAACCTGGTTTAAATGATAAACATGTTTGCGTTATCAAACTGTGCAAGGAAGACGCGTGACGTTTCGTAGACATACACTTAGGAATTATTCAAAAATTACCAATTAAAAATGGACAATTTAATATAGCTGCCGTTGTGGTTCTAAGAGAATATGTTATGTCCGCACGGCCATCAGATAGTAGTGAAATCTATTATTATAAAAGGACACGCTTGATTCGTCTCCTTTGTCAATACTCGGTTTTGTTCGTAAACACGTTAAATGGCAGCAATAATTTAGTGGGATGCCCCTTCTATATTTCACTCAATTCAAGGAAGAAAACAAATATATTCATTATAGCGTTTTTTTTTTTAAATGCATATTAAGTTTCAGGTTGCTGTTGGCGAGCTAGGTATGTATTGGTCAACGAAATTTTGCCCAACATACAAAAAAGGAAAGAAAAGTTCACCGAAAATCGAAGCTTATATATATTATGGCTTCGACTTAAACGTAAGATATACAGTTTTTAGTGTATAAATAATCATCATTTTAAATTGCTAAAGTATTAATAATATATTATTAAACGTCATAATATTAATACTATTACGTAAAAAGATGAGATAATTTTGAATGTGTACATGGTTGTTTTCTAATTTGAAATAGTTAACCCCTTTAGGTGTAGTATCGTCATGGTAACTGTGTCAGTTATTTTTTCAACAAATGTATTCAAATTATTCTCCAATATCCGTATGTGAACTTTTTTTCTCGGAATGCTTTTGTACGAAAATTATCTCCAAATGTACGTGCTATCTACATCAAATGGCGGTTCAATTACTAAGATGTAAACGATATATTTATTGATCAATTTCTGTTTATTGTACTTACAGTGCTAATAAAAATATTCTGATCTCCATTTGCTGCTATTTAAGTCTGTTAAATTGTGATAGAGATATGTATGACTGAAGCAGATAAAGTTATCATAGATCGAAATGTAGCTTCACTTCAGATCCCGGTCTTATAGCCTAGCTATTATAATCCTGGATAAGATTGTGTATTAACCGTGGCCGTTTTTTTTTACCTTATCGATACGCAAATCAGAGTATATATGTTTGAGTGCTAAATGTTGTTCTTCGTAACTTATGGTAAGTCGGTTGATTGTTATTTTACCGCAAAATTTAAGTTGTGAAAAATGGAAGCACGCGATGTGAAAAAAATATGATTCGGAAAAGGTATGTCTAAAATACCGACGGCGTTTATGCATAAATAAGGCGCCATTTCCCCCCCCCCCGACAATTTATGCACATATTGAATGAAAGAAAATACTTTTCCATTCATTATATAATCACTCAAAGTTGAAATTATGTGGAGACTCTTACATGTAGGACACCAACTGGCTTTCAGTCACTGACGTAGCAATTCGATTTTAAATTGAGCCGGTCTTAATACATATGCGTAAAGTGTCGTCCCAGATTTGCCTGTGTAGTCACTGTTATAGAATGTTTCGTTTAAAGGAAGTCTCTTTTAAACATAATTCAGTATAGATGGAAAGTGTCGACACTTTACCTCTATGCATCAAGTTCAGTTTGCCCAGAGACCGGGGTGATTACGTTCGTCAAACTGCACATCGCAAAACATTTCGCCTAAATTGAATGAATAAATGCTACGGTCAGTAATAGTTAACTTGCATACGTTAACGGGTTCATCGGGCTTTGGTAATGCAAGCCCTGTACTCGGTGAACTTTTCTTTCAAGCTTTACCTCAGATAGGTACCGTATATGTATCCTATTTATCCATGTACTCATCTGCACAATATTCACGGTTATCGTCTGTGTAATTTGTTTTATTAAGCCTACATAATGAAATAATGCTACTGTTCAGTATCACACTGGTCCGTGTGAATACTGATCAAGAGACTTATCTACTATTACCAATCACAATAGTTAGACTATACTAAAATTACAATCAGTACTGCATCGATCACAACATATTTGAGCACATTCTAACAATGAATGTGAAGTGGTGAACTGATCTGCCCATATACAGCAAGCAAAGTAACTTTGAGGCCACGTTGTTTGTTCGATAAAGACAACAAAAATTACCGTCGCTTCTCTCTTAATACAAAATCAATCAAATCAAGTGGAATGATTCCATCTGGACAAGAAAATAAGTTCCTGAAATCGTCTCCATCAAAACTACCAGGTTTGGGCCAACATATTGTAAATGTACAATAACTGTTGCTTTATTCCTACTCTTCAAATCATAAAATCTAAATAAAAATAATAAAAATGCATTTGTTTCGTTCAAAATTCCGGAAAATACTCGCTAAATGTGCATGTGTGTACGCGTAACGGAATATAATACAGAATAAAATCACGGAATATAATAAATAACAAAGTATATAACATAATATTAACTTTTATGATAACATATATATTCGTTAATACAGTACATCATCTTTATCCTCAACCAAAACCAAGAGTACTTAATAAACACAGTTAGAATCACACGGTAAACTCATCTTATAAATTGAATGGTGTTTGTTATCCTCGACCGCCCGACCACCTTCGTAACCGCCCGACCGCCTCCGTAAACATTTTATGAATTCATGTACTTCAAACGCATGCTGTTATTGTATCTGTATGCAAATGACGATGGACTTTACATGCTTAAGTCTGTATGAACTATTATGTTCTGTTCTTCAAACAACGAGTTAGGGAAAAGTAAACACGCGTATTTTGTATATGTAATTGATATGTATACACATCTAAATAAACCGCATGAAGGTAAAACATATGATTTCGTACATTGTTATAGTAATTTAATCCTGAATTTTACTATTAATGGCCTGCGTCAATTCATATCATTTACCAACACAGTGCTTTACTGAATCCAAGTAACACGGTTTCACTCCTTCAGCCCTAATCCTAACATATGCGGGCGTGTGAAGTTCAAGCGACATATGGGGCGTCAGCCGAAGACAGCCCCTCCAACACCGTCAACATCATTGCCACGACACCGACAGTATATGCCACTAAACACAATGCACGTCTAAAGTTCCGTGCACCTCATACAGCAATTCCGTTCATGATAATTGAATATAGATCTATCACCAGCAGTAACCCCAACACGAAGTCGATGAAATGAAATCTAATGAATGCCTTATTGATCATTTAATAATACTATTCGATCCATGTCCTCATTTATCTGTCGGGAATGAGAAAATGGACAAGCCATTGTTCTGCAGTCAAAACGTTGTTGTCCTCAAAAAAGGACAAACGTAATTAACAAATACATTTTCATGCCATCAAGTAAACAATTTGCCGTCATGTGCGTATGAATAATATGAAATAGACGTAACTGAATGAAGAGATGACGTAATTGAATGCTCTTTCTCCACAGTCAGCTGTTGTATACTGTTGCTCAAAATTAGTATTAAGTGATTATCTGTGTACACTAACTATACCACTGCCGTTTGCGATACAAATATATTCGCAGTTATCAGTCAAAAGTGCAAAATTTATTTAACCAATAATTCATACCACTGGTATGAATGTAAATATTCGTAGCAATGGACCAATGATAAAGTCGTACATTTACCGTAATCTTTCCATGTCCTATTAAACGCGGCGAAGCCTCATATTTTGAAAGCTGAGATACATGGTTGATATTCAAATGAAAAATTCAAGTAAACATACAAGTTCAGTCTCTATCTGCAGAGCATCCTCGGCAAAATGAACTCGCCGCGGCGCGTCTATTAACCCATGTATGCCTAGTGGACTCTCCCATCCTTCTAAATTGGATCAATTTATTTCCAAAATTAGGGATGCCTAGTATATTTATTTCTATATTAAGACAATTTCTTACAGAAATTCCTTAAAGCAAACAGCGTAGACCCTTATGAGACGCCGCATCATGCGGCGACTCATCTGGGTCAACGCTGTTTGCCAAGGCCTTTTTTATAGACGCTAGGCATAAATGGGTTAAGAACGAATACGGTACTTTATTAATGTCATTTCTCATAAAGCAACATCTATGTGGAATATGCAACGGGTATTTATTGGGAAGAAGAACTACGATTAAGCCTAATTTATATTTGAAAAAGGTAACATCTTTTTGAAAATACACACTATGCTCGTGTAATATGTGTATGATTCAATTATTTAGTTGCTGCCACAATTTGTAAAGTTTGAATACAATTTTGAATGTCAAAATATATACTCATTTGTTAAAAATCCATGTTTACTTCTACTTGAGACATATGTATTTTGAACTGCTTAATAAAAGAAACGCAAAAGCTTATAATAATATCTCAGGAAAAATTAATGGTGAAGTTAAAGGTCAATGAAACGTAAATGAAACATAATAACATTAATTGTAAACTCCATGAGTAAATAGTATAGTATGTGCGAAACATATTTCACAGAGGGAATAACGATAAAAAGTATTAATTGTAAGATCTTTTCAGTTATAAGATGATGCATTATTACAGCGTATAATCCTACTCATATTTAAGGTAAAAGATGCGATTATATCAGAACATGACCTGCACATAATTAAATTAAAGCAATGTAGAACAACAAGAAGATTTGAACCCGTTACAGGATAAAGATAAAGAGCTAGTCCACCGCAGGATTCCAATACAAAGGAAAACTAAACCACACTGATGAAGTTTGGCTAAGGAAAGATTGCCCCTTTAAAGTGACAAATTGCAAATACGCTGTACATCCCAATAACTCATAACCAATGGGAATCATGATGCCTTTTCTAACGTATGCACTCTAAGAGTAACCTTCTCGTATTAAATGAACGACTTAAAGAAAAAGCACACGATTGGCATTTATTTAGTAAATGACTTTAGAATACAGAACGTGTATTTCCATCTCTATTGCCTTATTTTCTGTAAATTATCGATAATCGTTTATTTCCGGAATGATTAGAAACCGTAACATTATGTTACCACTTTTTACTGTGCAGATGTTGAGCTAATGCATTTTTTTCGTAGTGTTAGCCATGCCCTTCTAATGAACCTGGTAAGTAACAACCAAATGGAGATTATTCTCATTAAAATGGTATTAATTTAAGAGGTTGGATAATCGGAGTAAATAATTGTCTTAGATGACACAAACACAGAATTGAAATACAATTAAGCCCGTGAAAGAAAGTGTGTTCTTTTAGATATGGGGAGCACGTATTTGCATGTTTCAATACTTACGTAGTTGCATGTATTTGCACAATACTAATCCTGACCAACTATGTTACAGTGACAAGTCGCAGACCATTAAAACATGAATCAACATAACGCAATTGGTCATCTGCGTTATCTACATGTGTATGCGTATAATCAGAAGATTTGCACACAGCTACCACGTCGTCCATTAATTAACCATCGCTTTGCAGATAAGCATCCGAAACGTGCTTAACATTCTCAAATTGATTTGTGCTACGCTCTTGGAAAACCGGGCTTAATGCATGTGCGTAAATAATATCCAGCTTGTTTAGTCCGCAAAGGCTTATCAGGGAAAACACTATTATGGTATTTTTAGTTTAAAGGAAGTTTCTTCCTAGCAAAATCCACTTAAAGTGTTGTCCCGGATTAACCTGTTCGGCTAGCAATTATATGATAATACATCTTGACGTAGATTAATAAAAACAACCTTTCAAATGCAAATACAGATATGAACGAAACCGGTAGTCGTCGGAAAGGTTTTTTCAATTTGTATGATGGTTTTATGACAGGCAAATGTACATTTTGTTTGTTTGTTATTAAGTGAATGCGTAATACTACAACGTCTTTTCCTAAAACCAGATTAAGCCTATGAGTCCATGCGATTACTGAGAATTCTAATAGAAAGTTTTGCATTGAGCTCACAAGTGCAATTTCTCTGTAGTAATTACAATTGTTTCGTTCAGACTATGATTTTGGAAAAATGAATATGGATTACTAGACGCAAAAACAACGCAGAGAAATAGAGAAGTCCAAACACATTATGCATCGCTGTAAGCAGTTTTTCAAATACTATTATCCTTAACAATTTAAATGGTTACATGTTAATCATTTTACATTCGGATTGGTGTTGTTGTCTTATTGTCCAGTTTTGCGACGTTTACATAATTATTTTAAGTTACCAATGTCTTCGACTTTCTACATCGAAGGCGCAATAGATTTGTTGCTTTATCGCACAATAACATTGATGTATGTGTTTCCATTACCTTTAATCAACTTAGCACCAGTATGTATCTGTTTATGTGTTTTCTAAACAATATCATAGGATTGAATGCATATTATATAGCTCTGGTGGAAGAACGCTGTACTGTCGATGTATGGATACCATAGTTAGATTCTTAGCCCGGTCAACTACCTCTGATTTTTAACTGGTTTACTACTAAGGTCGGCCAGACTTCTGCGGGACAGTGAATATATTAAATAACCTTCTTGATTTGACAGAAATACACAATTATATTTACACAACTTGCAACAATTATACACTTCGAAGTTAACTTACGATACATTACGTACAGTGCCAATATAAATCATGGATTGATCCTCGTTATGTTAAACTTAAATCTTTAGTGCTGTATTGGAACAAAGGTGATGTACTTAATTGTTAATTTACTAAATAGCCCGCTTCTCTAAATATATATCACATATTTATTAAATATTTATTTTAACATAGGTCGACAGGAGCAGGAAACTGTTTTTGCACTCAGAAGATGTTGCTCTTGAATACCATTGAAAACACCTTCTCATAGGTAAGAATTGACATTAAGACATGTGAATGTAATATAGAGCTTTTTATGCTTATTGTAGGTGTCTTTCTTTTGTAATTAATGGTCTTTATCGTTCCGCCGTAAAGTGTGTATCGTAGTTGGTACTAAACACGATTTTATCGTATAAAGAACTTCGTGATTGTTTTTAATATTACTGTGAACAAACCATTTCAATGAAAATAATCTGATTACATCGACGAAATGAGTATATATCATATTTTTTTATGTCTTTACAACTTGTAACTAAGTGCAATGTTATACTAATTGTTATGGGGTACTTGATACAAAAGGGTTTGGAAGAATAATAAATGAAAAAGATTACTTTTTACTTTCTTCCATAACATCAGATATGAATCGGTGATTGAAATGCTTTATGACCAGTCGTCATGCAGGTACACCTTTGTAAATTAAAACTGATCCGCTATTTTGTCAGTCTTAGAAAAAACAAATATTTTGAAAAACAGCGACGCGATTAAACGAGAAAACGTTTCAATTTTATTAAATGTAACTACTCAATGGCAATATACAGAACAAAGCAGCAGAATCGTCACTTTCTGAGGAGCGATGGAATAAAACCAAAACGAGTATCAACTACATCTCGTCCCCATTAACAATGCCGAGAGACATATTACCGACGACGCAATAAGGTTATAAAAGGTCAAATGACAAGCTTAATTGTGAATTTTTATATTTTTTACCAAGTTAAATAGTTTTAAACAGGCAAAGATGTTTCAAATACACAACATAAGTACACCCATCTAAAATTAGATTATAATTATTTAAAACAAAGCAGTCCTAAAAGCATCACAAGAATTTAAACATGAATGTGCCGCTTCAGATGGCCATCATGCGTCTACATGCCTGTAAATTATGCTTTAAAAGCAAACAATACTCGTACCTGAGGATTGTTAATTATTCTCTGAACATATTCATCAAATGTTTCTGTACAACATCCAACTGAAGTTTGATTTCGTGAATTAATTCCTTCTATACGTACTTGCTAACAGTTTTATGTACTCTATGTTTATGCATTAACACTAAAACAACGCACATTATACAGCACTAACGGTGGTCATTTCATGTAAATAATGCTAATATGTTTTCCCTAATCAGCAAAGGAATAATTATTCATTTGTAAATAGTTGCAGCAATCATATCCTTTGACATTTAAAAAAAAAACAACCACAAGAAACAACAAGCTCTTTTACTGTTTTACAAGCATGTCCATTGAAACGTTGCTCATTGCATGTTCTCGCAAAACATTCTGTTCATTTAATAGGTTTTATATATGTTGTAATACACATGCACGTTTAGGCATTAATTACTTGGAATTGTAAGCTCTTTTCAATTACTGCAGTTCCTCAGCATAGGAAATATGTAAAAAGGCACAAAACGAAAATTATGTTTCACCAGCACAAGAGAAACATTGTGTTAGCACGTGGTAATTTTGTATGGCAAGTGGCTAATTGCAAAACAGATTGACACATTGTTAAAACACTGCATAAAACATAAAATGCACAAAACTGTTTCTTAATAGTCCTTCAGCCAAGAACCCAAAATTGAGGTGGGGTGTACCAGTTAGGGGGGCAAAACTACACCTATATATATATATTGGAAGATGCCTGCCAGTAGCATATGAAAATGGTTGATAACAGTCTGGTACTGGGAGCTTTAGGTATTTGTTTCTCCTTTGAAGATGGGGCATCACTCAGCTTAATTTTCATAAGATGTCTTGGAGAAATTGAACCGCAAATTGCATGTAGTATTTAAATAGGGTCAATATATGAAAAAAAAATACCTTCAACCACCGAAAAATTGCTACAAAAGGTATTTTAACTGAACCTGGTAAAACATGTCAAAGTTTACCACAATTGGACCTCCGGAAAGATGTTTTTTTCAAAGATAGCCGCCAACATGGCCGCCAATACCTATTAATGATCATAACTATGTAATTATACAATCAAATTTGATTATGTTGGTGTCTATTCCTACGTTTCAAGGGACAAAGAACACAAAAAGATCATCAGACATTGTTTAAGTGTACAATAGTACACACAAATCCAACATGGCGTCGAAAATGGCCGCCAAGATGGCCGCCAAAACCTATAAAGGATCATAGATATGTAAATATCCACTAAAATTTGATTATTTTGATGTCTATATATGGGTTTAAAGGAGCAAAGAGCACATTTAGATCATTATACATTGTATAAGTTTATTATATTACACCCAAATCCAAAATGGCGTCCAAAATGGCCGCCAAAATATCCACCAGAACCTTTAAATGATCATAACTATGTAACTATCCAATCAGATTAGATGATTTTGTTGTCTATACCGAGGTTTCGAGGGGTAAAGAACACATTACGATTGTCAGACATAGTTTAAGTTTATTATGTTACACAGAAATCGCACATGGCGTCCAATGACACAATACACGAAGGACCGCAAGTCCGTTACTTTTGACGTGATGCTTGTTATGTGGAACGCAATAGTTTGGACCTGCTGCGATTTCTGGATTTGGACAAGAGGATCGATATTTTTCAGCTTCAGGCAACGCTGAATCATATTGTGAGTTTCAGCAAAGAAACAGAATGCTCATGTTAAAAAGGAAGACTTTTTGTCTCGTGAGAGAAACAAGGCCGGCATGATTGCTCTGATCAGCACAACTCTGACAAAAATAGGATGCTATGTTGTTCTGTCTTTAGGGGATGCAGACGTTCAAATTGTTAAAGTAACAGTATAACGATCCCGTCGTATCACCACAACGTTGGTGGGCGAGGATACAGATTTGCTAATCTTGATCCTGCATTACTCCGAAAGGGACAACAAGACCATCTACTTCCGCTTTTATGTAAATAAATAGTCAAAGGAACGCAAAGTGTATAATATTAACCTTTTGAAAGAACTCGTGTTTTTTCAGGCTGTAATAAATCTTCAATGATTTTCAGCAACGGTAAAAAATGAAGTCTACAGAAGTTAGTAAAACCTGATCCTATCATGAAGTCATGTGCTGGTTCATTCTCTCTTCCAAATGTCGTAAATTGGATTTTATGATTATTCAACTTCTTATTGATAAACTCAATTCGATTAAAGTGTTCCTTGTCTCCTAAACTATGGCGTTTTACATAACAACCATAACGTTTGAGTAACAAGTTACGGACTTGTGGTCCTTCGTATTGTGTTGATGGCCATTTTGGACGCCGTGTTGGATTTCTATGTAACATAATAAGCTTACAGTTTGTCTGATGATATGAATGTGATATTAATGTGTTGTTTGCTCCTATGAAACCTATGTATATACACCAAAATCGTCAAATTTTAGTGGATAGTAACATAGTTATGATCATTAATAGGTTTTGGCGACCATCTTTGCGGCCATCTTGGCGGCCATTTTGGACGCCATGTTGTATTTCTTTGTAAAATAATTAACTTGCACTTTGTCTGATGATATTAATGTGTTCTTTGCCCCCTGAAACCTATGTATGAACACCGTATTGTGTTGATGGCCATTTTGGACGCCGTGTTGGATTTCTGTGTAACATAATAAGCTTACAGTTTGTCTGATGATATAAATGTGATATGAATGTGTTGTTTGCTCTCTGAAACCTGGGTATATACACCAAATTCATCAAATTTGAGTGGATAGTTACATAGTTATATTTTATTATTATAAATATGTTTTGGCGGCCATCTTGGTGGCCATTTTGGAAGCTGTGTTGGATTTGTTTGTAATATAATAAACTTAAACAATGTCTGATGATCTTAATGGGTTTTTGCCCCCTGAAACCTAGGTATAGACACCAAATTCATCAAATTTGATTGGATAGTTACATAGTTATGATCATTAATAGGTCTTGGCGGCCATCTTGGCGGCCATCTTGGCGGCCATCTTGACCATCACCGGAGGTCCGATTGTGGTGAACTTTTAAAATGTTTTTAAGGACCTTCTACCCTACCAGGATCAGTTAAAATACCTTTTGTAGCAATTTTTTGGGGTCAAAGTGTATATTGACCCTCCTATTTTGGAGGTTCGCTAGTTTTCAGGAACTTTTCTTGCAATCTCATTAATATTCATAGATATGCAAATGTACTAATTTGCATATTTAACTGCAGATCATACTAGGTAATAATCATAATCTTCATTTTAACACCAAACTTTTTTTCTAGAACTAATTTTGAAGAAATATTTGAGAATTATACTAGCTAAACTAGCTATTTAGTCAAAGCCTGACGGTTGCCATAGAAACAGCTCAATAATAACTTATAGCTGCCCAACTGAGATTGTTATCACACATTTTGTTTCTTTATATTGAGTATACAATCAAGTAAGATAGGTGTTGTTTTGCCCCCCCCCCCCCTGAGTGGTACACCCCAACCCATCTGGCTGATAGACTATAATGAAAAGTCAGACCTGGAGAAGTTGATGTGTTTTCCAACATATAAGCTCTAAGACGCGTCAGAAGCCGTTCAACGAATGATAAAGTGTTTCTATCATATGATAAGACATGTTACTCGTAACTGCCTATTACAATATGACAGGCTATGTTTTGCATCACTGCATTATACAGACAATGATTGATGTCGTACCCGGTCCCTTGGCAAACCGTTGAATAAAATACTGAATTCGAAGTACAACACGCTGTTGTCTTCATTCGTCTAAGTGTTCTCCGGAAATAGTCGCTAATGCAGGGGATAATAATTACATTCCAAATTGTGCTAGTAAAATCTGGTTGATGAACAGAGTGTGCATTCTTATAAAATCAAGTATGCGTCGGAAACTCCTGACACGTTGCTTAAGCGTTACATATCTGCAATGTCCATTATTAATTAGAAACAGGTGTTTCTACGTTTATTCAAGAATAACAGCTACTTAGTTCGAAAACATTTCCATGCTCCTGCTGACCTATGTGTAAATAATAAGTCAATACATATGAATTGTATATTTTGATGATCTGGCCAATCCGTCAATATACCCATGAACAAGTACTTGCTCCATCATTGTTCCAATACAGCACTAAAATATTAAAGGTTAACATAACGAGGGTCAATCCATGAGTTATATTGGCACTGTACGTAACGCATCATGAGTTAACTTCGTTATGTGTAACTTATGTAGGGTATATATTGTTATTCATTCACGATAAATCAGAAAGATGATTTAGTCTACTCACTGTTCCTCGGAAGTTTTCCGAAAATAAATGCCACTTTTTTATTCACTTCTTTTATGCCAAAGGTCTAAAACCGAATTATATTGTATCCAAAATGTATTGTGTAAATTAAATGGTATTTGTTTACATTGGAACATAAGAACAAGCTTTAGCATAGCCAATTTATATCACAATAAATAATGCACACGGGAGAGGTATCACTTTTTGTTGATTTAAATTTCTCGATAACTATTGATATTATACATATCAGTGATGTCAGAGCACATACCGTTGCATTTAAACTGTTATGTGCATGTTTATGACGGTGGGAATCATAGGACCATCATTCCCATTGATCAAATATTTTTGTCGACAACTAGTTTCGTTAATATCTGCATTTGCATGCTAAATGTATCGTATTAAGAAACGTCAAGGTGTATTATCATGCAAATGGTACCATCGTTGGAATCATCGCTAGGCCTCTTGATTGATATGACATAATATAAATTGATTCAATTTCTATAAATGATAAATAATGAAGCGAACACGGACTATATATAGTTCATGGATTTCAACGATGGTACTTAAAACTTGTCATAACCATACACAAATGAGCGGCGCTTTGGAAAAAACAGGGCGAAATGCAAGTGCGTAAAGTATCGTTCCAGATAAGCATCGCATCGGGTAATCAGGTACGAAACATTCCGCTGGTGTGGGATCATCCTTTAACGGAAGTCTCGTCCAAACAAAAATCCAATTAAGACGGAAAGTGTCGTCTTTGATTAGCCATGAGCGGAGTGCACAGGCTAAAACACTAAGATACTTAACTTACATGCATTAACCATTTATGCCTAGTGGACTCTCCCATCGTTCTAAATTGGATCAATGTATTTCCAAAATTAGAGATGTCTAGTATATTTATTTCTATATTTAGTATATGTCTTACAGAAAAAAATCTTTAAGCAAACAGCGCAGACCCTGTGGTCTACGCTGTTTGCCAAGGCATTTTTTTCTAGACGCTAGGCATAAATGGGTTAATCTTCTGCGATATGTCACAGTTACATATTTTGTCAAGATTAGTATTGTACCAATACGTCAAGCAACTATTTAAATATTAAAACATGCCATTGAGACTACTTGCCAATACGTGCTCCCCATATCTAACAGAACATACTTTCTGTCACACGCTTGATTTTATTTATATTCTGATTTTGTTTCATCTAAGACAATTATATAAGCCGATTATCCAACATGTCAGGCTAATACCATTTTAATAAGAAGAATCTCCGTGTTGTTGTTAATTACCAGGTTTATTAGAAGTGTATAGGCAACACTACGGAAATTAAAACTTCGTTAGCTCAACATCTGCAACGACACAGTGCCAAAACGTACGTTCATGTTACGGGTTCTAATAATTTTGGAAATATGCTGTTTGTATATGAGTATTTATATGTCATGTATGGTTCATATTAAAATGTTATTTGACAAGAAACACAACTCGAATTATAATTATATTCGAATTAAATCGAATTATAAAATAATAGAAAAGATTACCGCTTAAAACGGAAAAGTAAAATACTAAAAAAATAATTGAATTACTTACAGTATCATTTGTGTAAACGCGTTTGAAATATGCTTACAACTTTGACATGTTATCGTCAAAGGAATAGAAACAATATTATTGGTGCAGAAACAAATAAACGCAACATATAACGGAACACAACATCAATACATCAACAAAAAATCAACGAGGTTTGACTTGTTAATATCTTGCAGTGGAAATAAGCAATTGTTCTTCTAAAAAGTCAACGATTAAGATTGCTTGAAATCACACGTTCTCAATTGAACGATCAATTAACAATAATGTGTTTTCTGACACGAGTTTTTAAAGCAGATACTCCGAATTGGGACAAATATGGAACATATTCATGAATGTGTTTTGCAATAGATTGTCAATACATGTAGTTTATTTTCGGCGTATAGTATACAACGAACGTCTTGTTTCTTTATAATATGGTTTCGACATTCGTGTAATTAACGACATGAAGATAAAAGCAGTTTTTAATTCAAGTATTGTTTGCCACAGATATTAAATGTAATATAATTGTATTTTTTGATATCGAATATAGCTTTTCTGAATGATAGAAAGGTGTATTTAATTTAAATAAACTAGTTTTTTCATTGTTATGAGTAAATTTATTATTCTCCATTCTCCATTCTCAAAATACTATTAAAACCTCATCATCATTATCATCCATATCGTCATCATCCTTTCCATACAAATAATAACCTGACATGACTTTTGACATATAAAGGCAAAAAACAATTCTTTTGACGCCCGTTTGTCTTCTATGTGCAACAGAGATCGACCTCAATTGCACCGCTCAGTTGAGGAGTCTCGAGACGCCCGTAAACGGTGCAACATCCTTGTTCATATGTCTAGAGAACTGAAACGATACTAATTAAATTATGTAGGACATGTCGCTATATATACTTAAACATGCACATATGCGGCATGTGAATAGTGCAAATTTATTCATAAAAATCGGACGGTAAGTATTTACATACAATCAAAAGTTAAGGTTTTAAAAACCTTATCCCCGCCGATGCCCAAAGCGCACACAGGACGCCCCCAACGCATATTCATCAGGTTAAGTTGTTTAAAATCGTATAAATTTACAAAAGGTGAAACATTATTCATGTTTAAAGAAGCTGCGATTATTTGGAAGATTTATCCACCACCACCAATCAAGAGAAGTGTACATGACTTCACGTTCACCCATACAATAATCGGTAGTAATGAACGATTCAGGTAAAACCGCGAGCGTGAAACGCAACCTTACTGCTCATTTTTCTGTTTCTTTCTTGTTTCTTTTAATTGCAGGGGGACGTATGAGGACCCATGGCTCAAGACCGGTGTCTAGGTGCCTTCATCACCTCCCGAAAGCTCTAATTTTAGAGCAATCTACAAATAAGCAGCTTTTACTATATTGTAAACCTTAAGTATTCTTTAGAAAACATATAAATAACACACGGCCAATCTAATTGCGCAAATTAACATAACAAAGAAACATCAAAAGCATACCAAACGCACCCCGGACATCAACAAGAAACAAACTAATCACTCAAACCATAACATCCATAAAATAATACTTAAAAAGAGTGTAGATATATCATGAGTATATATGTATGATATATATATATATGCATATAACGAAATTTTGCAGCATTGTATAAAACCGACATCCACATCTAATTAGTCACACCAAAACGAAAAGATAAAGTAATTGTTTAAAATATGGAAAAATAATAATAACTTGTAAAATTAAACGTTCATTACAAAACAAAAAAAGAAGAAAATCAACAACAAAAAACGATAACATTGACATTTAAACAAAATAAGATTTCAATAAATATACACAAAGAAATATCTCCAGGAAGGGGAGTCTAAAATAGGATAAACATAACGTAGAATTAAAATTCGCATTGAAATCACAATACGAAGTAAAAAATTAAACAAAATAATCAAGAAAAGTAAACTGCTTCAGACTTAAATGAAAATACAATCATTGACTTTAACGGTAAAGGGATCGGTTCGTGTTGAGATCCCATCTTACATGGACTAAAAAACTGAGCTGAAAACAAACTTAATATCGACATTATCATTACAACATTACACACGTAAAAGTAATGTAACCGATTATTTAAACGTACACATGTTCATTAAGGGCGGGAAGGCGGGATAATCACACTTTTGTTCTCTTTGTCCATACCTTGTGCCTTTCAAATACACACCTCGAATGGCGATTCAATAGATTTCTAAATCAAATACACCCCAAAACGCGAGACCCGTGCGTTTTCGCGCTAAATCCCCCACAAAAAAACGTGCATTCTTTCGCGTTAAACCATTACCATAATCTCTCTTCTAAATAGCATGTACACAACCAATACAATAACGTATTTATCAAACCGAGAATAATTTCGTATATGTCTTAGCAAAGCGCAGGTATATCATTTAAAACCACGTTTGGTGAAATTTCTCATTGAACTTCTCGATAATTTGTTAATCATTATAATACTATAAGGTTCGTTATGATAATGTAGCTTTAGTTCATATAAGGTCATGCACGCTCATTTGGTTACAGTTAGTATTAATAGTGGCAATCAACATAAAATACGAAATAAAAAAAGAGCACACACGTTCTGTATTTTACGGTATATTGCGTGAAAACACATTGCAAGCATGTGATAATAAGATACAATCTCCTATTGATGACGCTGAAATTGTATTATCCCGATGTTCAATTGTCGTATGATCTTCGTTTGAACCCAAATCGGGCTTAGACATGTGGAGATTGTATACACGACTACAGGCTATCATATAATTGAATATTATAATACTCATATTTGAATTTTGTTTCTAGAACAGTGGTAGTGTAAAATAAAGAGAAAGCCATTCAAACATTTGATTAAGATGAATGGATACAAAGAGATAATCTTAAATAATATTTAGTTAATCTTTCTTGCATAAACAACAAACGTTCAACAAAGCCACAGAAGATAGAATTTGTTTCGATTACGCATGCTAAATTGTCGTGTTGCTTGTTTGTACATGTATCATAGGCGTAAAATAATAACGAACAACTATGCTAACGAACAAGTACCTTAATGCCAATAGGTGTGATAAGAAAATCTGTAATCAATTCACTTCAGGGAATATTGTCATATTTATACACATGTTAAAACTCAAGAAATGAAATATGTTTAAGAAAGGCAATAACATATATAAAAAAAAAAACAAAAAATAAAGCGCCATATGGTATAAACATACTGTTTCAATAGGGTGACAAATGTATTTTCACATAACTCTAATTTGGTGCGCTTTCGTGGTGCATCTTTTGTCATTGCATTATTGTACTAAAATACTTATAAGCATCTAAAGCATGCGTTTAACGTGCTAGGATATATGTATCTTCCAAACCCTAAATTTCGAAATTCTACTACGTTCACACAATTACGATTGCAATCGTAGTCTAACTCGGGAACGAATCGTGACGCAGCGTACCCTAACGTATGTGCACGCGTCTGATCGCCTTAAATAAGAGATACAGGCCGTTATTAGTTACGTGGGGCTAATCTTGACGCTCGTTACGGACTGCAAGACAGTCGCAAGACAGTCGCAGAACAGTGTGAACCTATCAGTAAACCACCTGTCAAGCTGTTAGAATTCTTACACCGACTGCTCAAGATTGATCTCCTAGGTGGATAGTCTGGATGGACAGTTTAACGTCGATTGAATACAATATATGTCCGCCTGTATACGTATACAAACGGCACTCGTATACAATATAAGATCGGTTACAGGTTTAATACAGTACCGCCATATACATGTATACCATACAATTATGAATAACGTTTCTCCCATTCTTAAACGTGTTCATACCTTTAAGTAAGCTTTCATTTCTATGGTGGCTTCGAATGCTGCGAGACAACGGTAGGCAAAGAAAGTTGTCGTGGATAACACTACTGCATCGACATCGGTGGATGGATAACACAAATTGAGAGTTAATGTTAGTTTATCATTTTATATTAGCATAATATAAACCTTATTTTTTTATGGAAATATCAGCTCCTTGTTCTGGTCCTTAATATGTATTGAACATGTATCTGTTTGAATATAATTCAACTGACATTGCTACCATATAATTGTACAATCAATGATATACGTTTACCTTTTGCTTTAAACAATTTGATGTAACTTATACGTATTAATTTTACTTCAGGTCTTTAACTGTTAAGATCTTCGACGGTAGCACTCTATTAAGGAAAACACTAGCAACACACGCGTGTTATTTAGAGATACATGTATTATAGAACAGACAAATGAATAACGTAAGACTGCATGCTATAAAACATATTTAAGGACGTTTACAATACTGTTAGAGAATTAGAATTGACCATAAAATATATGCTCACACAATCGTAATCAATTTATAACTGTTTTATATATAGTTCCAGCTAAATTGATATTTGTTATTGATGTAATAAATCACGTTCACGTTTCACTGCGGCCGAGATCGTATGCGTTTATCAATAGCTGTAGCCATAGTTTATTATTTTATTTGTGATTCTACCACTATTGCAAAGCCCTTATGTTATTGTGTTATTGTAAACAAAGCAAAACAGTGTTTTTTTCCTTATTTATTTAATTGTGCCATTTAAAAGCCTTTCCCAATCAGATATGTTTTCATTGTTCACAAACACTGTACCCAGAACATTCTGGTATTGTTAGGAGATCATACGCTTTATCTTGTCTGCTAAATAATTAACTAATTGAATTGTAATGTCGGATTTGTAATTACGTTTTGTTCGGATAAATGGCCATGTATTGTGTGAAGTGTCATGCGTGTATGAAATGTGGATATCCCTTGCCGAGTCCGTGTGTTGTTGTGTTATCATTTCGTCTACGTTTTCAATGGAGGGTCAGTGTAATCAATACTGTACAACAATAAAAGATTCAGACTCTGCTCCGCTCATGTCCTGTCGATTGAGAAAATGACAGAAGCTCATGTGTGAGGAATGTTCAAATAAGGTTTAACAATATTTTTACAGAAACACTGCGAACGTAATTTGTAACGTAAAAAGGGGTATTGCCAAATGATGTAATTAACGTTTTTCTTACATTTTCAGGCGAACAAAATGTACTCTCAGTTAAAATAACCGTCCTCCGGGTTTCACAAATACACACATGCTATGTTATTATTTGGCCAAATAGATTGCGAGTTCGACTCTCGGTCATATAACATGCGCGGGGATTGGCCATGACATTTATTGTACGGTCACTACCTCAAGTAGGGTAGTTTTCAGCTACTGGCATAAGTAAGTGGCCTTAGTAATGGTAAACCATTAATCCCAGAAAAAGTGTGAGTTGGTACACTGACCACAATGATATGACTGAAATATCGTTCCAAACGGAAAATATCCCAACTAAACAAACAAACAACAAAAAACATCACAAGTGAAGCAAGGGACAATAGTAGTTAAACAGTTCTGCGTTCATTCGTACCGACACTCTCATTGTCTGATTAGGACATTTGATCACTAAATTAGGATCAGTGAAAATCCTTGTTACACGTATATTAGTGTGTGTGTATTGACAGTGATTTAAATCGATTGCAATCGATATCTCACTAAGTATAATGGTATGGTCGTATTAAGCTCGTGCGAACCGAGCACGAAGAAAAACGAATGCAAATATAGTAAACAATGATAGCTGTAAATATATGCATATGAATATCATGACTGCCAAGTTAAAGGTGATTAGTTATGTCTGTATTTATTTTTTATTTGTTTGACCTATTCTTTAAATAGATGCCGCTCGGGCAAAATGCTTGAGTTTTCAAAAGTCTCCATATAAACAAATGGTAGCTACAACGGTTCGTCATACATGTAGTTCCCTTGCTCAATCCGTTACTCACATTCTCCGATCATTGGAAAAAGCTACCCATTTGAAAATAATATCGGGAAAATATTCACGCGTTTTCATCATTGGTGCCTCTTATTTCTGTTTAAAGCTGGAGGGCTTTGTCGACGCATCGGACTTAACTTTTAACAAAAATACGTTTGCTTTAAAACTGGAAATCTCAGCGCTAGTAAATCATTGTTCAATTAAGGATAATTTTACGGGTGATCTAACAGCTGGGATGGTAATTCAATTTTTCCGCTATGTTACAATAAAGGCAGGTACTTATTGATTTGTACTAATATTGTGTTATTTTTGTTAAACTTAATCGATTTAATTAATATTCAAAATGAATATATTGGTATTGAGCAATTTTCTGTACATACCGAATATTCTATCGAAAGAACACTCTATAAAAGTTTATAACATAACAATATTTTATGGTAACAAAATTACACATTTATTATTTCTATAAATACCAATTAGGAATAATTATGAAGTTTGTATTCAGATGTTTTTGTTTGCAGGTTCGTGGAGTTAATTTATTTATAAGTTACATTATATTGTTTTTATTTATAGGTACGTATTCAACAAACATTATAAATGATGAATAGGCTCATTCGACAGACCTAATAACACTTTTTGACAATTAATTATTTTACAGACTGTAATGTGAATAATTTATTAAAGTCAGAATGAAGAATTATGCTCATGAAGGTGATACATAAACAAAACACTTAAACAAAATTAAAGAAGAAACATTTAACTTAAAACGATGTTGTTGTATTGTTAGTTTGTAGTTTAAATATCGGTTAGTGAAGATAATGCCTGAACAAGATGCCTTATATTATTTGAAACTGTTTCGTATAAGTTTACTTTTCTACACTTTTTTAATTTACTAGTCGGTCTTTTCCGTGTATTAAACGTGAATAAGCTCTGTTAGGGATGGGCCTTTGATTATATTATCTTAGATGGAATAATAGACATAAATTAAACGCCGTTTTTGTCCCCGTTGTTACGTCTCAACTTGTTTTTTTTTAAGACCGCTTCATGTCGGGACCCATTTATTTCCTACTTTCATAAACGTCAAGATGTGGCGTTCCCAAATATCAAAATGCTCAATGGTAATTGCAAGTGCGGCTTATTCCAAATCCTTTATAAAAAATGAAAATGTCGAATATTATCAATGAAATATTGTCGTTATGTGTGTGTTGAAATGTATGCTCTATTTTTTATAAAGTGTATTTTTGTTAAAAAGGATAGTCAAACTAAATGTCCTTAATTGCGTACATTCCGATCAGGGTTCAGGCAATACAAATATTTAATTTGAAAATTATGTTTTAATTTTGGAAAAAATATTTAATCTGAAAATTATGTTTTATTATTGGAAAAACTGTTAATCTGCAAACGTGTTTACTGTCCATATTTGTTTAACCATGGATTGGTTGACGTTAAATTGTGTTTCTGGAATTCATTTCAACTTTTATGTTAGGCCATCGGAAATTAAAAACATCGCATTTAATGCACTTGAAAATTGTCACATGAAATAACAATATGATCAGGTTTGTTTTGCGCCGTTTCAATTTGGCTCCGCAACAGATTATTTTCACTGACATATGATTGTTCTAGTCATTTTTTGTTAAGCCTTCATGTCCTACGACATATGCAGTTCTGATTTTGTTAATCCGTTTACAAAATTGATACAATTTGATGAAAAATGATTTTGCATTATGCCAATTATTATGATTGACTCTTTGCCCGTGTTTACTGTCACAAATATATAAGTACCTCACCCAGACTTTGATTATGCATTAAAATTAAATGTTCATTTCGAGTATTCATTTAACATGACACATTTAACATATTGCCAATAAAACCGATAACTTTTATGCTGCGCTTAAAGGAAATTATGAATTATTTAAGATATAAGTAATATGTTTGATCTTAAGTAAACATCAATAAAAAAAGTCAGTTGTATTGCTCTCGATTGCCTATTTTGCCTCGCATATTTAATTTGCTTTCGCTCACAGACTGTTTGTCTTATATTTTTAAGCCGACATGTTTACGTCAACCAATTGGAACACCACAGCCATGCAATATTCCATGTATTATAGTCCTTCTCACAATAAAAAACAACACTTCAAGTCATCAACGCAGCTAATGATGAAAACAATCTAAATAAAAAAGTAGAATAAGAAGTTAAACTACGCATATATTTACATGCAATCATGACGTCATTAAAACGTCCCTTGTTTCATACTGAGGGCATGTTTATTCTGTAGTTGTATTTAATAGAGGAAATTTCCAGTTATACACCTCTAGGTTTATAATAAAAGCGCTATCCTATTGCCGAAGCGCAGGTTGCAATTTGTTGTTATGTGTGAATGAGAATTAAATGGAAACTGCGCCAACCGTGTGGAATGTTTAAAAAAAAAATAACGTTGTTGGTATTTACTTGTATATGGTTATATTCAGTTTAAATACTTCAGACAAATACATCAGTTTCCAAGAATATACGACAATAAATATAACGGGCGTTACTGTCTTAAAATGTTTAAAGGAATCTTCAACGTCACACTAGCTCAATTTTTCATCAAACTGTTCCCATTTTTTAATAGCATTTGACCTCATAGCAACGCTTTTCGTTTTTGGAAAGAACGTCACGAACGTAATAATAATGACGTAAATAATTTTAAAATACAAATTCTGCGGGTAAACCGGGATGAAATTCTAAGAATGACCAGTTCTATTTACAATTAATTTGAAGAAGAAATGTTAGGTCGGTAATTTCTGACTGTCATCGTTTGGATATAAAATGTGAGTTAACAGTTATGAAGAACCGGATGATTGCATGGTAAAGTAAGACACTTAAAGGTTGGCGTTCAAAATAATGATGTGGGTTACATTAGGAGTCTAAAACTTTATGTTTCACATGAGGGACACAGACTTTCTACAAATACTGTACACATGAAATTGTTCTTGTGTCACATGACACATTTTTACAGAGGTATAACAATTATGTTGTAAATACTTAAAATACAATGACATCGATTCGAATTTGAACATTCGTCCTTGTGTAAAATTTTACTTAAAAACTAGAGGCATGACATTTTTACTGCATCGACACCTTGCGAAAAATGTCACAATTGAGTTATACATGTAATATGAGTGGATATAAACATGAATTCGTGAACAAAAAGAGAAAATTCAGCGCTTAATTAAGGTCCGTGATATGATGTGAAAATGCATCTATTTTAAGATAATTCAAATGACTTTGTATCAATTTATGAGTACAAACNTATTCAAATATTATATGTCTCTCGGATTCTCTGAAAAGGTAGCTTATAAGGTATTCCTGAATTCCTATTTCATTAACAGTATGATAAACCCATACATCTATGGTTTTATGAATATCCAGTTTAGGAAACAGGTAAAGGATCTTTTCCGCAAGATATTCTGTAGTGGTTGTATCTGTAAACGACATGAACGTCGTAATGCTGAATCAGCATCATTTATTTGATTTCGTTTAGTAAACATACTATATGCATTCATAGTTATATGATATTTGTAATGAATTGATGTCTTGACACAAATTTTTGCTGCTCAAAGTTCATATCTTTTTTATGGAGCAAGCATATCGTTGAACGTGCAATGCTTTATTAAAAACATTACACAATTCTCTGAGATAGAATATGAACATAGCGCTAAAAAGTATAAAGAAACTCTATAAAAGGTGTGTAATTTTAGGATACATACTTTGTACGTCATGTTTCGGCTATCTTTAAGACTTGTAATCTTAAATGAAGAAACATGTAATGTATTTTTTATTACAGAAACATCAGATTATTTAAATAAAACATATAATATTATTTATTTATCAAAGAGCGTGCACTACTTTCTCCTGACATTTGATTTATAAAGTCATGTAGCGCCAAATAAACGTATATAGGTTGAGAGCAGGTGATTTGCTCTACTTTCTACCATAATTCATATGGTCGGAACATATGTAAGTTAACTTACATCGTTTGCAAACTCGTAAACTTGATAGTATTTCTTGTGTTTGTGCATTCTTTGTGTTGTCGATATTTTAATTAATTATTAAATTAATTGTAGAAAATATTCGTGATATTGGGGTATTTTCAACTAGCTATTCTTTGAAGTTTGTACGAATTTGTAATTGCCCTTACGCAGTATCAAACATTGCTCAACCTTCTAAAGCAATAAGCACATTAGATGAAAAGAAAGCAAGGACACACACAGAACCAATATATAATCTTCAATTCTATATTTGTGATCTGTTCCAAACATAAGCACTCCGATGCGGAGTAATTAAGAAGATGAGACTGATGGATGAGACCGTCTTGTAATTGAAATGTTACGCGCTGTATTGTTTGTCTTACAAAGGTTTTGGTGATACGAATTTAATAAAATTAATGTTATATAATATTAATGCAAGATGTAGCTAAAACATATTAAAGACACCTGTTCAACTAAGTAGGACATTACACCATATCTTAGCCTGATATCGAATAAGATTATCATATTCCATGAATATTAAGAATGATGAACTTGCTTAGAGGTTTAAACCGTTTAAACATGTTTCACACACAATGCGTTTTTATCAAAATGTGTCCGATGATCATTCTTTATCTGACCTCCCCCTCCGCCACATTTTTAATGATAAGATTTTCATATGCATATATAACATGTACTATTAAATTTGTTTATGCATACCGGATTAATCATTCACATATCACTATGTGAACGTCAAAGTACAAAGGCATATTTTGCGTAGTTACATTTATGCAAACATTTAAACAAAAAATACGATTCGACTTAAGACAGACAAGAATTACGCAATTGCGTATAACCTTTATATCTGGTAATTTATCCCACTAATGCAGCAAACGTTTACTGCAAATACAACGCGGTCATACAATTAAAACTAAATCAACATCGGGAACCATTATAATGCAAACACTCAGAACAGACGCATGCAATACCCTGTGCAAGAGATAAAACAAAAAGATGCAATCCCAAGTATACCGGGTGCAAAAGTATTTAATTCAATATCATATGTATTCATTGATGGAATTTATGAGAAAATGGCAAGAAGATATTACATCTGTTTGTAATTTTTCGATTCCAATTGTTCGATAAAGGTTTTTATTATGCCACTAGTGCACATTTACATAGGAGACGCTGACATGATATTTTAAAGTGTTATCGGATACCCCAGCCGATAACGCTTTTTCACGCTATAACGTTCTATGTTAGTTTAGTCAGGCCCACTCTGAGAACTACTTTTTTAAGCCTTGGAATGTCGCTTACATCGCTAAAATGTTAACAAACTTCGCGATTCATATTTTATTCAAAACAGTAATAACGAAGCATTTATTTCAAGAAAACACAAATAATTTATTAAGAAAAAAAATACAAATTTGCACCGATGCCATTCATATTCACTAAACATCTTGTCTAAGATTATATAAAAACATATGATAACTAATACTTTACATTGCTTTCCTTTTTTGTGGCATTCTTTTAAAAAGCAAGGTAAACAGGTGAATATCATACACTCTGAATTAACATTGACAAAGTAAAATACTTAATACTTGATTGAGATGCTTTGTTTATACCTGTCATGCCAAATAATACATGACAATTTCAATTGTTAAGTGTCTGAAATCAATATTGCACATACAAAAATGGCTCTGTCTCCACACCCACACAGGAAATTTTTGTAGTCAACCTGAAAATAAAATAAAGAAGCCTTTAGAAAAAAAACACACCATAAAACACTCATTGCACAACTCCTTTACTAATAACATTCTAGATCTATAAATTTGTATTAACTATATAGTTAAATTTAAATTTAGAACAGTGCGCGACCATTTTTTCAAATTTTGTACAGCGCGTGACTTATTTTTTCACAATATTGAACAGTGGGCGACTCATTTTTCCACAATGTTGAATGAACAGTGCGCAACTCATTTTGTCCCCAATTTTGAACGGTGCGAGATTCATGTTTTTTTTTTCAAATTTTGTACAGCGAGTGACAATTTTTTTCACCATTTTGAACAGTGTGCGACTCATTCTTTTCACAATTTGAAGAGTTCGCGACTCATTTTTACCCAATTTTGAATGAACAGCGCGCGACTCATTTTTTCCCAATTTTGAACAGGGCGCAACTCATTTTTTCAACTTTTGTACAGCACGTTACTAATGTTTTCACAATTTTGAACAGTGCGCGACTAATTTTTCCACAATTTTGAATTAACAGTGCTTGACTAATTTTTATCCAAAATCTTGAACAGTGAGTGACTCTTTTTTACAAATTCTGTACAATGCGTGACTCATTTTTCACAATTTTGGACCTTTGGGACACATTTTTCCACAATATTGAAATCAGAATGAACAGTGCGCAACTATTTTTTCCCCAATTGTTTACAGTTTTTCCACAATTTTGAATGAACAGTGCGCGACAGTAGGATAACTGGCACTGATCGTTGGTTCATCAGAATGAGAATGGGTGTAAAAATACCACAAATAATGAAACATGTGTATTTAAGCATGTATAACAATGAAACTTACCAACCACTCGTCCGATATGGCGTGTGAAAAGGCTCGGCAAGCCTCGCCTTTTCCTACGCCATATCGGCCTCGTCTGATATCACATGATATCAAAAGTCACCAACCATATATTATCTATAACATTTTCAACAAAAATACTTTCTTAAAGGTGTGAGTATCGGAAAATTGTCCGTTAGAATTGGTCCTTAAATGAGAGTTTTACAGAAATCCTCTACAACATGCGTATTAGGATGAAAATAAATGTTTAACAAATGTGGTTTGCTGTCTTCATTATCTTCGTTTTGAAACATTCGATAAACAAATGTATTGTAATTGGTATAGAATTGACCCCAGGTGTGGTCAATCTGCTATATTTTGGCTCCTCTATAGGCCTATATCCGTTGTCACGTCTTACCCTGGCAAGTGTGTTTCAACATTTTCAAAATCGATGGCTTTGGAGTTCAGAACGTCAAATATATATCGAATGCAATATATGCAATCGCAATAATACTATACAGGTAGAAATGCATGGTACATAATCTCTAGTTTACGAACAATTGCCATTTCAAATAGACACAATAAAACTTAAATTTTTGTAGCAGATAAAACACAGTTGACATTCAAATAAAAGAGACAACATTAAGCTGTATGACCTTATTCGAGCTATTGACGACGTCAACTATGCCTTCACAACGATTGTAATTATACTAGTGTAGAAACGAGTGGCAATCATTGTTCAATACGACCTATATAATATTATTAGCCATTTATAAGCAGACATATGCTACCGTTTGGATACGGGGTCGCAGCTGACATTTGAAATTGGCCAAAGACAACTACAAATCTGCAGCAGATCATACACAGTTGACATGCAATAAAAGAGACAACATTAAGCTTTATGACCTTATTCGAGCTATTGACGACGTCAACAATGCCGTCACAACGATTATAATTATACTACGTGTAGAAACGAGAGACCATGATGGTTCAATAACACCCATGTATTATTATAAGCCTTTCATGATCAAACATGTGCTATCATTTTATAAATGGGTCTCAGCTTATGTTGACATTAGCAGCACCTATTTTGTGAAATATTAACTAACATTAATTACCCTCATGACAAAATAACAGAAACAAACGTGAGGTGTATTGTTTCGCGGAGCAGAATAATACTATATTTATAATATAGCATATTTGTAATGATAAATGTATCATCGTATTTATATTCTAAGATGATAGCAAACACTGTAATATGAAGATATCATAGTCAGTGGTGATGATTTCATACTCTTCAGTTTCTAGATTATGTAAAGATGAAGCGACTTAGTGGCGACAGCTGGTATTGGAAAACAAAGGCGACATATCATGCACAAAAAACCAGGGCGACATATCATGCACAAAAATCTAAAGTTTAAAGTGTTTTTTTTCAATTCAATACAATATAATAATGCAAATCATATAGATACTACTATAATCATAGTTGTTAGTAATGCTACTTATTATTTATGCGGAAAGGTCATATTTCGTTTCATAGACACCTTAATTTTAATAACACACAGTCTAATTAAGGAACACATACCATCAACGTACAATTACAAAATTACATTTTTGTTTACATTTCCTATTGGAATATGTTCATTTATTATTATAAAAAATATTACTTTTTAAAGAATAAACTACTACAACAAACTTATGAATAACGTTCTTTAGGAATCTATAAAACACGTAACATTTACTTGAACGGGGAATACTTTCACCTCCATAAATCGAGAATAACATCGGTAAGTCTGAAAACCGCAAACAAACTAATATTATGCGTTACCAACAGTAAGATCAGAGAGTAATATGATCCAATTAAAAAAAACACATTTGCAAAGTATATCACGCATATCATGCAATTGAAAGAAAAAGTATTGTATTTGATGTTATGAATAAACAACGCTATTTGTTTTTAAAGTATAACTATTTAAGTTTTTTTAAACGCTTAACGCTTAACTGATGTGTTTATTGACATTTGCTGACATTTGCTGCTAGAAATAGTTCGGACAATCACGCAAGATGCGAATATTGTATATACTTTTAATTATATTTGCATTCGGATCGACACACAATAAGTATTGTTTGACAGCGCATTTGACTAAGCGGACCTGAATGAACGACTTGCAACATTTGTCTCCATAAGTAGACTTGCATTTTCATTAGTTACTTGTGTGTCATTGACAGACGTGATGTCATTACTTAGTATTTAGCCATTTCAAAGCATGGCGGATATCAATTAATGCATGAAAATAATTTGTTTAACGGGGCTTAGTCTAAAATATTTATATTGCCGATTTGACGTTGAAAGTCCGTTCGTCGTTGGTACGTACAATTTAAACCGTAATACATCACCAAATGAATATTGTAGAGTTATCGATATTTATATTTTGACTATTGTTCAATATTAGTCATTGTTAAGGAAAAGTAATATCAACAATCGAATGTAATGTCAACATCGTATAATGTACAACAAATATAGGCCTCCAGCCCCTGACACATACACATTGTATATTACAATCCATGCAAGACAATGGTGTGTGCAAAATTGGTTGGCTTAACATCTTAGCATATTATGGAGTGGTAAACAATGCTTAACAATAGCATGTTTAAATATTGTACAACATGTGCATGTAGTAGAGCGCAAATGTTATATTAACATCAATCAGATAAACACGCACGCTCGCGTACACACATATGTATACAAATTGAAATCAAGTCGTGTCGACAACTGTGAACATGATTTTCTTTTCATTTACATAATTACCTTTAATTTAGTTTTGGAATATATAAGTATTGTCATCGATATATATAAAGTTATTATTGTAGTTCTATCACATTGGTTTGCAATATGGTAAGTGTATTATTAACGACAAAGCAATCACAACAATATATAAAATTAATTTTAAAAACGGCTGAATTAATATGTTAATGTCATACGTTTTCACGCATAATGATTGTATATTGAAACATTACATTTTTCAATTATTTTGTGCCAAGCTCCTAAGTCGACTTTGGAACGTCCACACCTTTTAAATGTCCATCATTAATCAACCCGTTATTACGGTTTCATTAGGTACTTGATCTATCATAGGAGGGAAAATGCAGAATTATAAGGAAGCACACACGCACATAGATATAATACATATACTAATATAAATCCTGCCCATCTAGATATAGATAAATACAGAGTGTGTGTTTACATATATTATTTAAGTACGCATTAACAACACGACAAGAAGTCCAGAAATAGAATAAAACATACAACTTTTTTCATTCAATTACATAATATTTGACAGATCATATTTCAATCCAAATCATTTAATTAAATGTTCTTTGCGTTTTGGCAAATACGCAAAAAAATCTACAAACAGTTCTTTATTTGCCAGCTATTTCTTCATTTAAATTAAGAGTTTTGTATCGCATTCATTTTAACAAAGAAATATAATAATGTGTTATTTCATGTGACACATACTAAAATATATATCTATATGTAAAATTGCAATTCGCATCACGTGAAAATATATTTAAAACAAATTGAATAAGATGTACTTAGTACTAGTGACAACTTATTATCACAAATTGCTTGGCTCGAAGACCAAGGTATCCATTTTCCTATCGTAATTTACGCTACTCTTCAAGGTTCATTGAGGCTATATCCACGGTGCCTATACCAAGTGACTTTTTAAGATCTGTGTTAGGAGAATAAAGCGTCACCCAGATAACATTTTTAAGGATGTCTTTAAAAAAATCACCATTTTTAATGGGATAAACTGGAGAATCCGCTCGTTCGTGAGTTTTTGTTATAGGTATCATTTGTTTTTAACAAAAAAGTATTTTTTCAGTTAAGTGCAACCGCGCGTTTTAACGGTTAGAGAAATGTTGGATCAGTGTGGGGACTTCATATTACAAACGCGCGGTTGCACTTTACAGAACAAATACTTATTTGTTAAAAAAAATCACGATACCTATAGAAAACTCTCACGATTTTATAATTTTAGGTTTTGGAGAATGGAGTTATTAAAATGACGTTAAAAATAATGCATACCAATTTAGAAACATTTGGTTTTGTTAGCTTTAATCATCTTTGTACCGGGGATCAGAACGAAATACAATTAAATATGCATTAACATATTCTGAAAACAAATCCCACAACTTGATCTAAGACTTACTTGTGTTTTTGTTTTGCTGTTATTTTAGCTAAAGATTTTTTTTTAAACGACAAGACTAATTTTGTTCCCATTATTTGATATCTCCAGTCGCAAAATGTATTCGAGATTCTTAGCATTGTTATAAAATTTGATGTTCTTATTAAACTTTGATTAGACAAGTTAGCAAAGAAACGATTTTCTTAACTGTGTAATAAACTAGGTCTTTACCTCGGACGACTTGCCATAATGTTAATCTTAGTGTGATAATCACATAATTTCAAGAAGCACCATCATTAAGGGTTACCTTCAAATTAAATGGTTGGATTGAACACAAGATTAAAACAGTTATACGTTACATACTTTTGTGTTTCAGTTTACAATGCAACACTTAGAATTCGTTTAACTGGTCGTTGAATAAAGACAAGAAAAACCACGGTTTATCAATTATAAGTTCAATAAGCTCCAACAACCTTAAACCACGTCTGGTGCAAAAGTGCGTAAATCACAAATAGGACACAAATATGTGTATACATCACGCACTTGATTTCATGGTCTGAATCTGGTTTCTAAGCAAGGATGCCCAGATATCCCGGGTATGAGCTTATGAAAGGATAAAGTTTACGTTTAGTAAACATGCTGTACACATATTTCAGTGGGAGCTCGTTTATTGCAAATTGTTTCTTATTTATATTATCAACAATCTGACAAATAGATAGATAGATAGATGAAGCGGACACTTTATTTTATCAATGTTGCACTTAACAAGCCTTTTACGAAAATATTTTGAAAAATTAAACTTTTACAAAAAATCTCTTATGTTGCTCATAAGTTAATATCGCCTGTGCAAAGTACACGTACCAAAACGCTTCACGTGTTTTTAAACACTTAAATGTTCGTAATGTGCTTGTTTTAATTAGATGTATATTTTGTGAATCAAAGGGTAAACCGTTCCTGCTGCCGAACAAAACAGTAAACTGAATATTTAATGGAAATTAATTAAGCTGGTGAGGGATTATTCTTTATATAACGCTTGCAAATACCTCGTACCAAACATGTTTGGACGTCGGAAAAGCAGAGTAAAAATATACAGATGAACTATCCATTGTCTGTGGAGTATTATCGTATAATCATGACGTTTGCTGACACCTGAACAGCCAGAAGGAAAGTGAGATCTGCCTTACCACGCTATACTCAAGACTTTCATAAGACCATTACATACTGTGCTAGCCATATATATCTGCATGTATCGGTGTTTTATTCACTGATATCAGTTGCATATCTAGTTGTTTTGAAGATTCATCCTTCATTACAAGATGATTGCGTTCGTTCAAGAATTAATGGCTAAAATCGTTGTTGTCATCTTTTGGATGGCAAACCGAAAGAAATTTATAAAGAATTATATTGACTTGTGTAACACTAAACGTACACTAGGCCCCCCTGCTATACTCACAATTTAGTCGTTAGATAAAATATACATTAAGCCATCTATTCGTTGCACCCTTTTGTCTGAGGCGTCACTGATAATAATAACAATTGGGAATGATATAAAACTTTCATAGAACGGACGTCCTGCTGTCCCATTATGTAATAACAAAAGAAAATACCATAAACAGAGTGTATTTAGATAATACTAATGGTGAGTAAAGTGGTTAGTGTACAGGCTTACATTGAAACTATATTAATCATACTTACACTGAATGCAGTTTTATCTTCGGGTTTTTTTTTGGTCCTTTGTTGTTGTGATAACACAATATAGACTGCGAAAATACAAAATATAACAAGAATGTTTTTATGTAAACAAAAACAGATTAATAACGGTCTTGTGGAATATTAATGCATTTTATCCTCACCTGTAATATTAATCGTCGTTAGAACTGTATCTACATGTGCATGATACATTTCGCGCAATTAGCTTCATTAAAAAGAAACACAGTAGCTTGAACAGTCATCCATGATTCGAACGCTAGTTATAAATAATGGTATGTTTGGTTTCTTGTTTATCTGTATAACATTTCATGTACGGCTATACATTTATATCGAGGTAGACACTCATTTTAAAGTCGTAAAACCTGTCAATTGACTTAGCAAGACCGAACCCCACGCAGTAATCCCATAGATATACATACATTTGTTATAATGTTAACATATGCTGCGGTCAATTTTTATATAATTATATTTTTATTTTTTTTAAAGTTGGTTTTGCATAAAGTAGCAATTCAAAAGAATCAACATTTAAGTGTTTGGCTAATTAACTTTAAATGGCATGGGGTTATCAAGAATAAAGATGATTGTATTTGATAATTAATTGTAAGTTTGAGGCTCGTCTTTGCTATACACCGGGTTAACCAATATTTTGCAGAGACGAGCCGGTTACTTGAGCTTATATTATTTTGATTTGGGGTTGAGGGGATAATTTGAAAGTTAATGTGTATTGCATTATTTTTAATCAATTCTCTTGGAAGAATAGGATTTGATAATGCCTGTGCTTAAGAGGAAAACGAAATTGTCATATATCAACTCCTAAGAGCAAAAATAGATTATAAGAAACTGAAGGGTATAAACGAACGTTGCTAGGACTGCTCAGCTTTGAAGAGACAAACACATGCCGACCAATAAAATTACGATGATGTGGTATATTGCCATTCAATTTTAAACTTTTGATTTAAGTTAAATGGTACTTAGTTATCCCAAAACAACATAAAGTATGACATTGCCTTCAAAATAGTTTTAACTAATTTTGCGTTTTTATAATCTGTTGATGTTAAATCTTGGTTGTAAAATTGTGCTGTGTACCTTAAATAAAAGAATTCAAAGAACACAGTAATTCTAATAAACGACAGCTTGCAGAATGTCCCTCGTGTTAAGAGTGCGTAATGAGAGCTAATGGCCCATCTATTTGTCGCTATTTATCAGTTTTATGTATAGCATAATACGAAGTAAACCGGATGCATTCCTGTCCCTGAATGCTATCTATTCAATCATACAGACAAATGCGGCGATCTGGCTGGAATTAAACCATCGCGGTTATGCAAATTATATTTCAGTCGATCAATACAATGAAGCACTGTCTGGAATTCTGTGCTATAATGACAGTACATTGTTGTATAATCGCGTGATCGTTGATATATATGCACCGCTATACATTGTTTTAATGGGTATACTGGACTGGCTTTGAAAACCTTTACTGTTCAAAAGTATGGGTATGACATAAAACCGATCATCAAAAGTTCACCAATCTTAATAAATGCGCTAAAATTGTTTACAAAATCAGTTGTTACTGTCGCTATAATGATGTGTTTATATGAAACGTCGGCAGAATCAATATAGATGTCGTTATTGCTTGTAATAGCTTGCAAAGCTAAATCCATATGCTAATGTACTTATCGTCAAATTATTCGAGGAAGAAAACGGCCATTAACGACTTAACTAAGGCCATATTTACTGGAATTGCATACCTTTAGCCCATCAAATGTATAAATATATATATTTATTTATTTTTAAATGGCATGCTGTTAAGTTCTTAAATTTGATTGCGGGTTTGGATCAGTATAACATGATAACCATAGAACAACATTTAGTTTTAGCATAATGTGACAACCCACTCATAAAATGTGCAACTTGACAACCAACGAGAAAATTGCATGACAATAACCAAGGTATTGACAATGTTACCCAGATTTACAATTACAATTTTCATTAGGTTGTCAACAAACAATTAGGTAGCTTATTTGTTTGAATATAGCAAACAATGCAACTTCTGTAACTCTATCAGGAAAGCAATTCTTGTTCATATTTACTACTTTTATAACACCAACTAAAACATGAAACTGGGATCACCGCCTTCGAACAGTCAATTGAAAGCAGTTAGTGATTATTCTTGTTTCAGGGCTAACCGAACTTCACGTTTACCCCATAATTACTAACAAACTTAACGGACATCTAAAACGATCTATATCAAATGTATCTATGCAGACATAAATTGAAAGACTGCATGCTAAAACTTGACGCATGAATCGAATAGTACACACATAATATACGTGTACTAGTGTCGTTGGTATCGGACATCTATTTAAACCACTAGGGCATAGGTTGTAAAGTTATTAGTATACAGCGAAACATATGGTCCATTTATAAAGGATATTTATCGATCGTATAAGCGATGTATTTACAGAAAATGTCAAACTGAAAGGATTAAATATGCTTTATCCACATTACCAAAATAGCTCTATTGATTATAGCCTCTGAGGACACAAATCGGTTCTAGGGAAAACTAACTAGACTACATAAAATTACATTGAAGCGTATTTCCCAATCATTGTGTGTCGCGACGTTGTCGAAAACAATTTTACTTAGTTTGGCATAATTTCTCAATTTAAGCGTATATCATGATATCCCGTTATGAAATAGCAGACATTAATACTGAGAATAGCTCATGTTTAAATACACCTCCACTTGTGCACATAGCGGTTATTGTAACGAATGAGATATTCACATTACGAACAATAATAAAAGGCAGTTCAATCTGGTGTTTCTGTTTAATAAGGGCTTTATACGCCCGGTATTTAATTTTATGTTTTTTTTTCGATTAAATTATGTACTTGACGATGCACTGAACATTAACTGAATATGTTAAAGATCCAATCCTGTTACACTTTTTTAATGTACTACTGGCTATATTTTAAATGGACAACATTGTGAAATATATTCCAAGACAAATTCTCAATTTCAGAAAGAAAATATAACTATACTTTTCATTTATAAACTAGAAATCTGACCATTAAAAAACATTTTACTCGCAATTTTATTTAATAATAGCTTACTCTTTAAACTGGCCTTTAAAGGCGTTTTTGTTAAAATAAGTTCTTAGTTTAATTAGATGCAATTGTAGTATACACTTAAAAAACACCAATACAAATATTGAAAAAAACTTTCTTTTTAATATATGGATTAAAAAAAAAAGCAGCAACTGTTATAAATATGTACTTGTCAATTTGTACCAGTGGTTATGTAAGCATTATGTATGCATATATTTTCATTGACGTAGACCAGATGTCCATCACTGAATTAATTGAGAAATTTAATTGGTTTAGTAACCAACCTTTTGGCGAAAATTTTAATAACACACAGATGTCGCTGGCAAACATGCCTTTATTATGTTTCTTCTCAGGATATAGGATCTGATGAATGCGATACAAATGTTATTCTGATAAAATCTGATTAATGAACAGAGAGGGCGTTAGATGAATTTTGCATCCGAAAATACTCTGCGTATTGTATTACCTACATATTCACTTGGTATGTATTGAAAGTTGTTGCATGAACGTTCAGTTTAATATTTTATGAATTATTTGTTTCGAGTAAATTACGTTAACAAAATGTATCATAAGACCGTCTTTAATGAAACGTATTAGTTTATCCTCTCTGCCTTTGAAATATAATGGCTTTTCTTTCAAATCGTTGTTTCTTTATGCGCTTAGTTTGTTCCGATATTTCCTTGTTTTCCTTTACATTCAATTGTATGCATTCAAGAGCATACACAAATTTATAACTCTTTACAAACTTTCTGTTTTCTACGATGAAACAATAAAATTAAGCCGATATTTTACAGGATTAATGTATTTGCTACATTACATATGTTTCTGTAAGATAACACGTCATTTTGAAAGCAATCCTTTAACGTTCTCCGATATTCTAGGAAAGCTAGTCAATGAACGAGTGTGAATATACATATTTTTGTATCAGTTTCTTTTATCAGAGTCAGTAAGAGAATGGTCGCACGTGCGGTTATGGCCCTGGCTTAGGTGACCGTAATAGGAAAAAAGCTCACAGAGCGTTCATTAACAGTGCTCTCCCAACTGAGCTAGCCCAATCGGTAAAATATTAAAGCGATGTATTCACTCACATGATCATGATTATTAGTTAAACGAACGACGAAAATGGTTATTCATTTGATTAAAGGTATTGGGTACAAATCAATCGTTTCTATTGTGCGAAGAAATAGCAGATGTGATACGTGGTATTTTGAAGTGCCGTCGAGATGTTTAACGTAAAGACAATGTATACTCAAAATAGATTATATATTAATTCAGAGTAACATTTTGTCACATACGGTTTGTATTTGAAGGTTAAATGAAAAGCAACAATTATTCAATTATAAAATAAAACAACAGATGACCACTTAACACTGAATAAAATGTATTATTTTAAATATGAATCCATGAAAAGATCATTTGTTTTAGGCTTTAAAACATGCTTAAAATTTTGACATTTTATCCTCACAGGAATGCAAACCCATTGGTTGGTCCAATAACAAGTATAATTAGTAACAGTACACGGTCATTACATTTGCAACAAATTAACAACTACTGCCTTATCGATATCTTGCAGTTGAAACAAGCAACTGTCCATATATATAATTAACGATTATATATAATTGAATTCACATGGTCTCCATTGAATGGTCACTGTAAACATTTCTCATTGAACTTCTCGATCATGTTTTAATCATTATAAAAATCTAATGTTCGTTATGATAATTAAGCTGTAGTTCATTCAAGGTCATACACTATTATTGAGTACAGTTAATAGTATTGGCGATCATCATAAAAAAGAAATAGAAACGAGAACACAGGTTCTGTATTTTAACCGTTTATTGTGTTAAAATAATTGGTAGCGCGTGATAATAAGATATTATCTCCTGTTAATGAAGTTGCAATTTTATTATTTCGATGTTACATTTTCGTATGACCTTCGTTTGAACTCAAATCGTTCTTAGGCATGACCAGACCGTATACAAGTATACCGTCAATCATTTTATTAAATATGAAAATGCTTAAATTGAAATTTTGTTTCTAGAACATTGGTATTGTTAAATAAAGAGAAATTAATTCCAAAATGTAATAAAGACGTATGCATTCACAGAGGTAATCGTAAATAATATAATAACAAACGTTCATCAAATGAGCGCAATATAAAACTTCTCTCGATCAGACATTTTAAATTGTCTTGGTGCTTTTTAATATCATAATTGTCTAATAATTTTGAACAACTATACTAACGAAGAATTATCTTATTGCAAGTATGTTTGATAAGAAAATCTGTAATCAATATACGTCAATGCATAGCGTAATTTCAAAAATATAATGTTCTTGTTAAAACTTCAGAAATCAAGTCCGTTTCGGAAATTCAATAACGTGCCTCATATTCATCTGAAAATGTGCTGGTTACAAATGGGACGTAATGATAGCGGTTTGAACTCTGAGTAAACACATATTTTTATAAAAGATGGTTTATTTCGTCAGTTTGAAAGTTTTCGAATTGTCTTTAAAGTTTCATACTGTTTGGAATTAAGTACATTTTCACAATTAAAGTACCATGTGCTATATTGAGATTCGTCTCATGTTCCTGCAGATGAAGTTGCGCTCTGAATACATTTGTATTGTAGAACGAATTTGTTTTCGTAACACACAGCAGATAAAGCGCTATATCATTCATAAATACTGCGTCTAGACACTGACCAATGGATGTTTACATGACTATACTTCTTATAATAAAATACTCATAAGCATCATGAGCACGTGTTTAACGTGCTAGGATATTTGTATCTAAGAAACCGATGACATCAAATGATGACACTTCTATGCACATTAAGTAAAATATTTCGAACTTATGCTACATTCCCACGCTAACAATTGAAATAGCAGTCTTAATCGGGAAAACATCGTGACGCAGCGTATCATGACATATGTGCACGCATCTCATCGTATATATCCTTAAATATGAGGAAAAAAACCAAGATTAGTTACGTGGAGCTAATCTTGACGCTCGTAACCGATTGCACGACAGTTGCAAGACAGTGTGAACCTACCATTAGGCCATATGTCAAGCTGTTTGAATTCTTACACCGACAGCTCAAGGTCGATCTCTAAGGAGAATAGTCTGGATGGGCATTATTTCGTCGATTGAACACAATACATGCCCGCCTGTATATGTATACACACGGCACTAGTATTATATATAAGATAAGTTACTGTACAGTTATGAATAACGTTTCTCGTATTCTAAAGCGTATTTATAGGATTTAGTATACTTTCGATTCGATTGTTGCTTTGAATGCACCGAGACAACGGTATATAAATATATTGGCATTAAGTTGAACGTTTATTAACGATTCTTTCCATGCACAAACTAATTGTAGCGGAGTGTTGTCCAGGGTCAGTTTTTCAGACCGAACTTTGCTGGATGTAAACAAGGTGGCTGAGACATTGCCACCGAAAATGGTTACAAGCAAAAGGTCGAGCAAAAAACTTCCAAAACTGTTACACGGGAATAAACAACAAAAGAAATACAATTCCGAATGACAATAAGTATGTTTCCAATGTTATTGTCTTTCTGAATTGTATTAATCATCACAGTAATGGATAAAAGCAACGTTGGGTTATCAAAAGGTAAATGTTATATATTTTCGAGACAAGTCACTTTAAACAGTGGAAAATGTGTAAAGTTGATATTGTTTTTTATTCATTACATTGATGTTTACTGTTTTTTGAATTTAACATACATATATGATTACTCAAAAAGTTTTTTTTTGTATTTAAGTTATATGGGGGCTCCCGTCATTCTCCCACGGGGTTTTTTGTAAATGGGAGTTAGACGGGAGGTCTCCGTCAATCTCCCATTTGCAATGAACCCCCATGGGAGATTGACGGGGGCCCCTTTCAAAATTCCGCGGGGGTTTAATGGAAATGGGGGTTTGACGAGAGCCCCCGTCAAAACCCCACGGGGGAAGAAAATCTACAAACACTTTATTTTCTTATTAAAGTACATATTTCTTACAATTATGACTTAAGCATGTGTATTTGTAAACATTGAAACAGAAAACAAAGCATTATATTTAAATTACTTTTTTTTGTAAAATATAGGGAAAATTCTCCCGTCTGGAAAAAAACTCCCGTGGGAGAATTGCAATTCTTAACGGGGGAGCCAAAACCCCATTAGGTTTCCATGGGGGATGGCAACTTTATCATCAAATAACTTTACTTTCCAAAAACATTTTTTTTTTCAATTATATGTATGTACTCATTGCCCCCTACAAATATGGAAAATTTCATTACAATTGTTCAATAAATAAAAAAAATTAGTTTGCAAATAATCTGGATTTGCAAACTTAATCTGTATACTGTTATGTTTTAAAATAGTGCACAGTTCCAAAAAAATAATAATCTGATTTTCTGCGAGCAAGCATGAATATTTATTGCCACGTAAACTGTTAAATGCAAGTACAAATGCAAACTTGATATTGCGATTCATTGATCAAGCTTGTTGTTTATGAAATGTATTGATAGCTTTTAGTATGTGAAATTAAGTGGTCGTTTTTCGTATAGGAAGCTTAAAGAAGTTAACGAAACCAAAGAACAACACATTATATATGACATACTATCAACAACAACTGAAACTGATTACGAATTAGATTAAATATAATTGTTGTGTTTACCGTACCGATTTAGTCTTGCAAAAAAACGTTCAATCAACATTCTATATTTTACAATAAAACTTGATGTTAGTGTTTTTAGTATGGAAGCATTCATAGTTTTATGATATGGCAATTGAAATAAAGTCTTTATTAAGATTTTGGCTGCTTAAAGTTCAGATCTGTTTTATGGGGAACGAATATCGTTGGACGTGAAATGTACTATTAGAACCTTTAAACAATTTTCTGAGATAGAATATGAACATAGCGCTAAAACGTGTTTAGCAATTTTAGCTGTGTTATTGTAGGATACACACTATGCCCGTCATGTTTTGGCTATCTTTAAGAATTGTAATCTTAAATATAGAAACATACCATGTACTTTTTTTTTGCAGCAATATCATATTATATACGTAAAAGATATAATAATAATTCGTATCAATGAACGTGCATAACATTTTCATGAAATTATATTAAAAAAGTAATGTATCGCCAAATGGCGATTTATATATTGAGAGCAGGTGATTTGCTTTACTTTCTTCCATATTTCATATTGTCTTGAACATATGTTATTTATCTCACATCGTTGAAAACTCGTAAACGTAATAGTAATTCTTGTGTGTGTACATACTTTTTGTTGTCGATATTTTAATTAATGGTTAAACAAATTGCAGAAATACTCGTGATTTAGTGGTATTTTCCACTAGATATTCTTTGAAGCATATACGAATTTGTAATTGCCCGGATGTAGTATCAAACATGTCCAAAGCAAATAGAAACATAAGATAAAAAGAAAGACACGAAACAAACCGAACGAATATATAATCTGCAATTCTATTATTGTGATCTGTTCCAAACATTAGCATTCCGATGCGGAGTAGTTAAGTAGATACGAATGATGGATAAGACCTATTGTGATTGAAGTTTTCCGCGTTGTCTTGTTTTTCTAACAAATTGATTTTATGATAAGAAATGAATACAATATAATTATAATGAAGGATGTAGATAGCTTTTCCACTAAGTAAGACGTGACACCATACATTAGCCTGGTACGAGCAAAATTGACATATTCATAGAACATTAAGAATAATGAGCTTGCTTGGAGGTTTTAACCGTTTAAACATGTTTCACATAGAACGCGTTTATTAATACGGGAAATTTCAATGAATGTTTCTTCTTTATCTGACGCCCCGCCACATTTTTTATGTCAAGTTTTTCATATATGTATATACAAGGACTTTCAAATTAGTTGATGCATTTGAACATATAACCCAACGATTTAAGCCATTCATATTCATATGTAAACGTCAAAGTACATAAGCATAGTTTACGTAGTTACATTTAAACACGCATGCGATTCAACGAAAAACAGAAAACAATAACGCAATTCAATATGAATACTTATAGATCTGGTAATTTATCCCACGAAAGAAGCATTCGTGCAGCAAACGTTTACTCCATAAAGGAAAAGGCATGGTCACGGATTCCTATAATGCGCCGATTAAAAATAATGCTTGATATAAACACTCTCGAGACAATATATATTTCGTTTATAAGAGCAATTTTGAGTACTCAGACGCTGTATTTGATAATCGTTCGCAATATGAAAAAGATGAACTAGAAAAAAAAACAAAACGAAGCCGCGCGAATGATCTAAGATGGGAAACTATCAGTCAACGAAGACGCAAACATAAATTAATATTAATGAATAAAATAAACTCCAACAATGTTCCAAACTACTAACAGTCCATTTTGCCCGCAACAGTTTGGTCGAGTAGCATTACTCATTACTCTACCGTCCACTGTATCTGAATGGAATAATCTTCCTGATGACGTCAAAAACGCTGAATCAATCCATTTCTTTAAAAGGCTAATTAACCTAGATCGACCGATTCCAAATCCCCTATTTGCATACGACGAAAGACGCTCTTAATTGTTACACACGCGCCTAAGAACAAAGAGTCGTGCTTTTAAATGAACATTTTTTCAGACGTTATAGTGTAACTTCCCCGCTATGTGTATGCGGCCGTCACGAAACGACGTCACATTACTTTCTCGAATTCACTTATCATGTACATATACGCGGCGATCTTTTGAACTTAATATCCGTATATTCTGTCCCCTGCATTGACATATATTTTTAACATGGAGACAACACTATTGACTACGTCACAACTACTAAATTAGCTGATTAAGTTAAAAAATATTATAAATAGTAAGCGATTTGATTCGTAAATATGCTACAGAACGTCTTTCAACTCTTTTTTCTTCTTTTTCCCTATTCAAGTATTTCAAAACTTCGTTTTTCTTCCCAGAACTCTGCTAGTCTTTCTCCTTCACCTTTCAAATGTCAAAGCATTACCTTTTTTTCACAAACGAAACTCCTTAATCGGAGTTTCTCTTTTTTCTATACTGTTATCATTGTGTTACCATAAACAACCAACTTTGTTCGTCTGACAACATGTTATTGTATTTGCATAGGGAGAAGAACTATATAAGACATTGTATTTCGTTCTAATCCTATTTAAAAATGTTAACTGTATACAAATTGTATTTTATTCTATGTTAAATAATGTGTACTGTTTGGAATAAATATGTTTAAACTAAACGTTAACTCCATGTTCAAATTTGTCATAAAAAATATATCAACATCGATCAACATAATAGTAAACGATACTCAATACAGTAGCCCGCATTACCCTGTACACGAGATAAAAAAGAAATCCCCTAACCCACGTGGAACAATAGGAGTTAACTCAATATCATATTTATTTTTTTAGGGATTCCATAGAAACTTGGAAAGAAGTTATAACAGCTGTTAGGTATCGCTCGATTCCAATTGCTTGATAGCATAAATCTGCAAAACAACTTAACTTACTGTTAGCATTGGCCTTTAAAGGAGAATTGTACACGAATCCTTTACAACATGCGTATAAGTAGAAAAGTAACTGTTTCAAAAATAGTTAGGCTGTATTATTGTTCTTCCTTTAGAAATATTCGATATACACATGTATTGTAATTGGTATTTTAGTAACCACAAGTAAATCTGCTATATTTTGGATCATATTGAGACTAATATCCGCTGTCACGCCTTACCCAGAGTGTTCAAACAGGTTCAAAACTAATAGATTTTTAACACAATACAACTTAAATTTTGCAGCAGATAAAATACAGTTGACTTGCAAATCAAAAGACAAAATTAAGCTGTATAACCTTATTCGAGCTATTGACGACGTCAACAATGCCTTCACAACAATTGTAATTACACTAAGTGTAGAAACGAGAGACCATCATTGTTCAATACGACCTATTTAATATTATGAGCCGTTCATAATCAAACATATGTTACCGTTTGGATACGGGGTCGCAGCTGATTCTGACATCAGCAGTAATTATTATTTGAAATGGCAACTTACATTAATTATTCTCATAATTACAGATTAACAGAAACACACTTGGTTATATTGTTTCACGCGGTAGAGTAATAATATATTTCGTGTCGTATTTATATTCTCTTATTAAAGCGAGCAATGCAATATTGCGATATAATAGTCAGTAGTATTGATGGATTATTAATCAGTTTTTAAATTATATAAAGATAAACCGACTAAGTTGCGACAGCAGGTATTGCACAACAAAGCCGTCATATCATGCAAACGAAAGCCGTTATACGTGTGGTATAGTTTGCAAACTTAATACAGTATAGTCATGCAATTCATATAATATAACCATAATTGTCAATTATGCTCTTTAGCATGAATGTGGAAATGTCATAATGCTTATAATTGCAAACTTAATTGTTATAACCCGTACGCTAATAATGGTACACATACTTGTACGGTGCAATTACAAGAACATATTTGGTTTGACCTTAACATAGCATAAACTACGAAAAAACGAGCCTGTTATTGCAACACGAATAACTTGCTGAAAAAGTCTAGGTAACAATTTAAGTTAATTTACAGGAACAGTGATTACCTTCACCTTCATAAATCGGAAAGAACATTGGGTAGTCTGAAAACCGCTTGAAAACTAATACTATGCGTAATCAATATGGACAGTGTAACGCAATTACTGTTTAAATCCCTATATGCAAAACGTATTGGAGAACATTTATCGTTTTTATAGCAAAATCGACTTCTTAATGATTGTTTAAGGCGCAATGTACAATGAATACACTTACTGATTGAAGACATTGATAGCAGAAACTTTCGTTTGTATCAGATGTCGTCTAATTATACAACGTTTTGATTGGTCGAACGCTTACAATAAATACACACATTTATTTTATCATTATTTAGGATACCTATTGGGGTCACACACTATACGCATTAATATATTTAAGCTGCTTGAAGTGAACGTATGCAAAGTCCAATAGAAACAGAAATGTCTAATGCTATGCTGCACTCAGGTCTGAAATAGTTTCGCTGTCGATAGTTCCTATTATTATTATGAATCAAACATTCGCAAAGTGTATCAATTGTTTGTATCATGTAATTGCAAGAGAAGGTATTTAAACTTAATGTTATGCAAAAACCACGTCTACTGGATTGCATAACATAAGTTTTTGACTGCATTACGCTTTGTGTTTTGTAAAAACGATTAGCTGATGTGTTCCTTGACATTTGTTTCGGACAATCACGCAATATGCTAATATGTTATATTCTCTGAATGGTTTTTGCATTTGAAACCAAAGCACTATATTCATTCTACGACGGCTCATTTGAAAAAGCAAACGTGATTGAACTACTAGCAACATATGTCGCCATTAGTGTTCGAGGCAATAACGTGTTACGTCATCAGTTACATGTATTTTAAACACAGACGTGATGTCATTGCTCTGTATTAAGTCATTTCAAAACATGAGACACGACGGATTTCCATAAATGCATTCGAATAATATTTTAGCGGGGCTAAGAATCAAGTAGGTATAATAATTAGACTTATTCGACGTTAAACGTTCGTTCGTACGATTTACACTCTAAACCGTAATATATCACCAAATGAAAATGTGGAATAACCAATATTTATATTTTGACTATTGTGCCATATAAGCCATTGTTAACTTTAATTGTCGTCCACATTCTTCTGGCTGCATGTCCAATTCGTATGTCGCAAAACAAAGAACAAAATACAGATAACTACACGTGTTATTGTATTCGAGCTGCTTCGACACATCTTCATATGATTTTCTTGACATCAACATAAGTACCTGTAATATCTTTCTGGAATAGTAAAGGTTCTGGCATGTATAATAAAGCTGTTGTTTTTGTAGTTCTACCACATTGGTTTGCAATATGGTTATTGTATTCTTAACGACAACACATTATATACAATATATTTGAAACCATGACAGATGTGATAGCTTAATGTCAAAAATGTTTACGCATTATCATTAAATAGTCCCACATAAAATGTTAAATTATTTTGTGCCAAGCTCCTTTTTCGACGTTGGAACGTCAGAACCTTTTAAATATCCACCATTAATCACACCGTTGTTACGGTTTCATTAGGGAAATTTTCTATTTTTGGGGTTACACTGCCATTAAGACGGATATTTGCGAAAGTTACTAAGTATCATATTCGCAAAACCGTTTGCGCTGGCATCAACGACAGGACATTGATATAATTGCTGTCAAGAGCGTTCGTTTTTATAGTACATGTATAATCTTCCAAAGGCTGACCAAGGGCGCTGCATATAACGACGCAGTGGGTTCTACACTACAGCCTGACATGTACACTTAATTGCACAGGGAGGTTGCAGGTTCGACATATGTCCTACCTTAAATGTCACTGTGTGTACTCCGAACTAAAATCTTAGTATGTGTTCATTGTTTCGTTTCCTTCAATGTAATCAATGTTATTGCATATATACATTAATATTCATTGGAAACAAAACACTAACAGTAAAGTAATTAAAACAACACCGGGATTGACACACTAACAAAATAATAACCAACATATGTAAACTTACTTTTTCAAACAAAAATATGTCATGTCATCTCCGTGTACTGGATTGAAGTATATGTTTATCAAAGTTAATGACATGTATGCCATGTTTACCGTTTGGATATATAGCTTCAACCTTTGCTTATGATAAGAACGATCGCAATAGAAACTCACTAAGTTAGTTTACAGTTGTGAAAAACATTGAGTGTATGAGCGTTTGTTGTTAAACAATACATACACAGAAAGCCAAATCAAACGCAACTAAACACTAATTTACATATAACTACTTAAGTCAACGATCACCTGTACCATGAGGCTATCATTTTTATTAAATTGCCTGTACCAATCACTTATAAAACATGACATATTCGATTGGATCGATGGAAAAAAATCGTTTAAATAATAAACAAATAAGTGTCCATTTCTAAGTATTCGCTAATACAAAATAACTGTATATTGTAACAAAGTTGAAGGATTTAGAAGGTTTTTATGTAACATATTATCGTATTAGGCGATTTCGGCCACTTCAAATCAGTTGTTATGTGTTATAGGAGAGCAAATGCGCCACGCGCTCTCACACGTTTAAGATGGGGTATCGCAGATTGCTTGAGCAGCTATAAGGTTGGTATGCATTAACCTTCAACCAAAATACGATTTTATATACTCTAACTGTTCATTAAAAATAAATGTGTCTAATGTGTAGTTCCATCCATCCTTCCAGTTTGTAATATGTATTGTAAGATTCAGAGACACGCGGAAATATTCACTTATACAGTATTTATCTTTAAATTTTAATCATTGAAGAGGGCGTGTTAATTTTAAATCTTGCTTCAATATGAACTATTAGATATCGTTGTACAAAATGAGATAAATAGACTTATCTCCTTGAAACCAGACACAGATTTTTATAATTTAAATAATATTCTTATTTCATAAACAAGAAAATCAAGGCATCAAACATTTGTCAAATATTGCTTACTAAACCTACGAAATCAGCTCAAAACAATTAACTGTGTTATAAACGTGGTCTTTAACTTGGCCTTCATGCCATTATGTACACCTCTGGATGATATTTGAATACTGTCAAGCAGCAACTAATAATTTACCTTTACATTAAGAGCTGATATTGAACAAAAGGATGTACTATTATGTACTATGTAGGCTTAATATATTGGTTCAATTAAGACAACGAATACCATGGTATATCAATGATCTGTTCAACAAGAGCCAACAACCACAAACCACGTCTGGTTCGAAAGTGCATTAATACAAAAACACGAACCGCGCACTTAAACCCATTTCTATTTCTTGGTCTGCATCTGGTATCTAAGCAATGGCGCCCAGATATCGCGTTTATGCGCCTATGAAAGGATACAGCTGATGTTCAGTAAATAAGTTGTAAACATCGCTCAGTGCGAGCTCGTTTATTGCAAATTGTTTCTGATTTATGTTATCAGCAATTTGATAGATATATATTGTATACAAAGGTAATTCCAACATCCATGAAAATTGTTTATTCACATGCGAACAGGTACCCTTTTGACTAACGATAAAAACAATGTGTTAACGATATGCCTTTCACAAACATAAAGCGACTTATTAATTGGATCAATTTTGCACTTAATAACCCTTTTACGTTAATATATTGTAACAAAACAGCTATTTGGATGATATTTTATGTTGCTCATCAGTTGATATTTCCTGTTAAAAGTGCATGTACCAGAAAGCTTAACGTTTACATAATCATGTATACTATCGTAATGTGCTAGTTTCCATAAGATATATATTTTGTGAAACAAAGGATTTCTTTAAGGGTAAAAGAAATGATTTTTGTCTTATTGCTATTTCGATTGTGATGCTATTAAGTAAATGTTTATTTACCCGTTATGTTTTGTTCAGCATTTTTTAGTTTTCATTGGTAGAACAAAAAGAGTTTTTGTGGTCTAGATGTAAGGCCGTTATTATTATTATAATTATGATTATGATAATGATTATGATTATTATTATTATTATTATTATTATTATTATTATTATTATTATTATACTCGGTCCCTCCGTTCCTTCCTTCGACCCTCCGTTACTCCCCCTTCCCACCGTTCATACGTCCGTCCGTCCGTCTACCCCTCCGCCCCTTCCTCCCTCCGCCCCTCCCTCCCAACCTTCCTCCCTCCCTCACTCGTTCACTGATTCTCTCACTCACTCAATCACTCACTCATTCATTGTTTATTTATTTACTTTTTATTAATTGCATTATTTGTGTTTTATTTAATTTAATTTAATTATTTTATTTTTATATGTGTACATTTGTTTGTGTATTGCTTTTTAAAGTTATGTATGTTATGTAAGGCAAACGAGGCAGATTTCCTTTCTCTATTATATGCAAACAGCGTGCTCTTAGTTATTGGATTAAAATTAAGCAAAACCCCGAATCCCTGATGCACACTGTTTAAAACAAACAATGTAATCTTTACAACGATTAAATTAGGAATAATAATAGTAATAATACAGCCCTGTGGTGTGCATTTGTTAAACAACAATGAGAAAAACTTGGACACGGGAAGTTTTTTAAAATTAAATTTTAATTATTCTCATGATATTAACCAGAGATTAAAAGATCAATATATCCAAAATTTATAACCAACCGAAATTAGAGTATTATGGCGTGTTTAAGACAGAATTCGCTTATGAAAACTATTTAGACTGCATTACAAGTAAAAATCATAAACAACGATTATCAAGATTTAGACTAAGATAGACTGGTCGATATAATAACATACCAAGAGATGAGTGCAAATGTAAACTTTGTAATTTAAACATTTTTGAGTCCGAATATAATTCAAACTTGCCCAATATATAAAGATCTACGAACAAAATATTGTATCCGATCAAACTGGACAACATTAGCGAACTTTAAAAACATACTTTTTTGTCAAAATACTCAAGTTATTAACAACGTTGCCAGATTTCTTACTTATGCCATGAAACGCCGTGAGGAAAAAATAGAAGTATTTGCTGCTTCTCGATAAATGTTGTATACAACCCTTTACATATTGTATATGTACTTTTTGTTTACTTTTAGTTGTTTTCATTACAAACGCGTTCAAAATGATGTTTGAACATGTTTCACGGTAGTTTGTGTTTATTAACTTGTTTGTATTTGAATTGTACTGATGAACTTTGACTATATTTGGTTTACTTGTTTGTAAATGGTCAAAAAAGTTGTTCCTATGTTCCGATAAAAAAACTATGTTCTGAATAAAACTAACAGCAGATGAAACAATGTTTATATAATATTTGTTCTTTCTAAATATCCAGTTTATTTCGATATGTTCGATCCCTGTTTTGGCATTAACATTCAAATTTCAAACCAATTTTTTTTTTGTATTTTATTTGCAAACAGTATTTGCGTTTGTTGTTTATTATAAATTTATTTATTTAAGTGTAGATGAGACTATAAAGTAACGTGTTTATTCAATCAATACGCCTTCAAATAAATCTAAAGAAAACTGACGTATAGTCCAGTGTTACTTAAGACGACACATTCAATAACTCAAACCTCTACCTCTAGCATTACTCAAAATTGAGTCATTAGATAAACTATACATTCAAACGTCTTTTCGTTGCACCCTGGTGTCTATGGCTTCGCTTATAATAATCCCATTTGGGAATGACATAATAACTTCATAGAACTTCATAGAACGTACGTCCTGCTGTTCCAGTATGTTATCACAAACGGCAATACCATGAACAGATTGTATTTAGATAATACCATGGTGGGCAAAAGGGTTATTGTAAAGAATTACATTGAAACGATATTAATCACACTTACAAATAATGCAGTTCTTGTCGAATATTCTTGCATTGTATCATTACCTTTCAAATAAATCGTCTTTAGAAACAATTATATACATGGGCATACTACATCTCACGCAATTTGCTGCATGAAGAAGAAAAACACTAGTTTGGCACAGTCACCTCTGATATGAACTCTGGTCATATACGGGTCTTAAATAATGTTCATGTTTGGTTTCTTATTTGTTTGCTTTATTTTGTATGAATGTCTCTACATTTAGATCAAAATAGACACTCTTTATAAAGTCGTAAAGCCTGTCGATTTACTAACCAAGACCTAACCTAGTGATCCCAATATGTACATGTATAATGAAATACATATATGTCAATAAGTTAAAGCACACCTTTGTATTTATGTCATATTGTTAATATATGCTGCGGTATATTGTTTAATATATTTCTATTTTGTTTTAAGTTGTGCATGGACGACTTCTAAGTCGATGACTAAAACCTAAATTTGTGTTGGGTTTGAGGGGTTAATTTGAACGTTAAGGACAATTGCGTTATTCTTAGGAACTTTTGATAAGGCCTGTGCTTAAGGAGTAAAACATACTTACAATATATATGCTATTGTGAGTCAATAAAGATTATAAGAAACAGAAGTGTATAAACGCATTCTGATAGGATCGCTAAGCTTTGAAAGGAAGAATTATTATACCAGACAAATGACGACCGGTAAAATGACGAAGATATCGTTTATATTTTATTTTAAAATTTGTCGATTTAAGTTAAATGGTACTTAGTTATTACAAAACAACATAGCGTATGCATTCTGCGTTTCAACTGGGTTAACTAACTGCGTTTTTCATAATGTCATACGGAAAAAGTGTATATGTACCTTAAAAAAAGAATTCCACGAACACAGTAATTCTGATAAACGACTTGCTGCAAAATGTCCCTCGTGTATACTTTGTAACTGGTTTCCATAAAGAGTGAATCATCGGAAGTAATGGTCCATGTCATTGTCGCTATTTATCAGTTTTATGCATGACTAAATGCGTAGTCCCAGAATGCCATCGAATAAATCATACATACAAATGCGGATACTGGATTTCAATACGACTGGTTATGTAAATAAACTTAACTCGATAAATACAATCCAGCAAGGTTTGGAATTCTGTGATATCATGACAGTATAGCGTTATATATGTCCATGAACGCTGAGATAGCATCACCATTATATATGGTTAATAATGGACATAATGGAAAACATGGCGCATAAATACTACACACATAATTTTAGTGTATTACTGTCGTTAGTAGCGGATATATATACTTTAAAGTTATGGGTATACAACGAAATGTGCTCAATTTATAAAAGATATTAATCTATATAAAAAGCGATGTATCTACAGATAATTTCAAACAAAAGAAGTAAATATAAATCATCCACATAACCAAAATAGCTCTACTGATTACATTATCTAAAAACTCAAATATTATAATTTTTGAGATATGTGCAGGGAAACTTTGTACTGCATCATCTTGTAATATCAAGACATGAAGTCAAATTAGCATCCAGTCTGTGTATTCATATAATATATATTCATTGAATTAAGCTACCCGATCATAAACTTTGTATTTTTGGATTTCAACTACGTAATAAAATCCCGATGTCTAAACAGGAAAAATAGTCAGATACCAAATGTAAGTATAGAAAATTAATCAGCGAACAAAAACGGCATTGCACACAAACAATCCAGTTAAAGGGAAAACTAACTTTCGTATATTAATTTACATGGAAACGTATTCCCCTGTCATTTTGTGTCGCGCTGTTGTCGTAAATAATACTATTTAGTTTGGCATAATTCCCCATGAGAATCGTAAATCATTATGCCTCGTTATGAAATAGCAGACAGTAATAATGCGAAGAGCTTTTGTATAAATACAATTGCAATGGTTTGCAAATACGCTATTGTAACGAATGACATTGAAATGATATTCATCATACTAACAATAATAGCATGCCGATCTATCTAGTGTATCTGTGTAATAAGGCTTTATACATCCGACATTACGCTATCTGTTGGAGATGTATTACAATGATCTGGGGTTTGTACTTAATGGTGTTACTCTCTAAAATCTTATAAACAATTTAGTTGATATTTGTATATATTTAATTGTATCGTACATCTGAAAGTTTTGAAACTGTTTCTCTGGAAATATTAATCCATGGAGTAATTAATTCAATCGTAAATGCCATGACTATGAGGTTTATTTTTCATTTGCACATTTGTGCTAATGGTTAATTCTGGGCTAGGTGTGAAGGTTAAACCTTTAATTTATCCGATTTAGCCCACATGCTTTGCATTGACCGTTCACACGCGATGACACCAGCTGTACTCACGCTTATGTTATATGTCGTGTTGAATGTATTGCCCTGTATTGTTTTGGTTCTTATTAATCACTTGCTTAAAATAATCGCTAGTGGATGTTAATACGACTTTCTCTCCTGACCTTTCCGGAATTTCATAATTCCTATTAACTGAATATGACCTTAAGCAATACAAAAAATGTGTGTGTTTCCCCTTCCCGACCCATGCACAAAATGGCGTGGTGGGTAGGTAAGGAAATAACAAAAACGAATCCCTTCAAATTATGTACTAGAAGATTCACTGAAAATGAACTGAATGTGTGTACGATTCAATCATGCAACACTTTATAAATGCACTATAGGCTTAATTTTTAAAGATTGTAAAATGTTTTACAAGACAAATTTTGAATTCAGAATTAATATATAACTACACTTGTCATAAATTATCTAGAAATCTGACCATAATATATCTTGGTGTTGTTTATATTGTGTGACTTCGATATTGCAAATAACCCCCTTAACAATATCTCCCAATGTCAAACTAGTGCTCACTTGCATTATTTCGCTTTTATACAGTGCCAACTCGGATGATGAATAACTGTTTAATAACTCATAGACCGGGGTAAGTAGAAACCTAACGATTTTTAAACTCACGAAACTATAAGAGAGTTACACATCTATAAACCTAGCTCAGAAAAGGTGTAAGTGCCAGTATAATATTACTTTATATACATGTGATTGTATAAAATGAATTACCTGACCATTTCTGTTTATGTAAAATCCCCCAAAACTGGTTCTTATAATTTAATGACGCAGTACAAAAATATTATATTTAAGTTTTTGGCATTCATTGAGGTGCAAACTACCAAATATCAGGAATATTTGACGACAATTACGTTTAGTTTTATAGTATATTTTAATAATAAGTATAAAAATATTATAAGAGAGAAAAAAACTCAATGACCACCAGCACTGTGATTGGCACGCGTTTCCGGTTAGAATCTATAATATTTACAAATTAAGTTCAGCACTTACAAGTATTTCTGTGAATATTAAATACCGCATTTGATTTAAGGTGTTCAGACAAATTGCACGGTCGTTGTTGATTAATGACAATGTCCAAAAAAATGCACTAAGCTCACAATTAGGAAGGCAAACACATATGAAAAAGACATTTTTGTGAGAGATTACTTATTAAAACATCGTACATGTTAAGGAAATAATGTGTTTTCCTGGAGTGATTTTGCGCGAAGATTATCCCGATATGAACGTGCTATTTACATCGAGGTCTGGATAATCTCACTAGGCGAATCGTCAAATTCACTATTAAATCTCTCTTAGGTGAGAACACTTTGCTTATTAAGATATTCTTATCTTCATATGATGCGACTTACGCATTTCGTCGTGTGATTAAGATAACAATGATAGGTGTGATTGAAGATAGTTATGTAATCATTTCTCGACATGGAGCTTAAGTCTGGCGTAACAATCCTAGATAAAACATATTTGTTAAAGTAGGCTGTCAAATTGTACCTTACCAATCGTTAAATCAAACATAATGTATTAGATTGGAACTACCCCTAATCATTAGTCGTTGTAGTGCCATGTTTATGCAAAATTTAATTTATGTAACCATCCACAACAAGACAAAATTATTTCCTCTGAGCATGAATTATGTTGGAAATTATGTCTCAATTGTATAAATTCCGACGTTTCCGACAGTGCGATAGATGCCAAGCGATTAAAAAATGCATGATGTATATGTGCGTGTAATTTATGTCGAAGTTTAGCACGGTCAGAATCTTCAATTACAATAATACAGCGATTGAATTAATGAATACTTTTCAATTAAATTACTATTGAATGATTCAATCGTATTTCGAGATAAATAGGACACTTTTATTGTTTTGAATGTGTAGTTAATTTTCTATAAAATGTATACAGTATAAGTTTGAACGATATAGTTTATGTAGTGTATACATGCATTTTTAACTATCAACAGAAGCATAAATAACAAATAACCTATTTAAAATAGCATTCATTTAACTACAAAACAGATATAATATAACTGGAAGAAAGTCCTTGGCAACTCTACTACGGTGAACAAAACACCATCGCCAATCTCTTTAAATTAAACTGAACGCGTGCGTTTTTATTCATCGCCCGAAATTTGACTAATCTGTCAAAAAATCGACATTGGAAACCATCATTATGCTTCGTTTTGATAGTTGATATTACATTGTTCTGCTTTATACCAGTATTTTGTTAAAGTATTTAGGGGTTTGTGAAAGAACAAGTTTAAAGCCAAAGTATATCAAACAAACGGTGCATTAATTATTTTATGATTATATAGCTATACAGTTCCCAAAGCTATTTCTGAGGCACAACGAAGTTAGATAAATAATATTTTATCAGAAATCTTAAACACATCATGACGTTGATATTTAAAAAAATAGACCCTTAGGCGTTGTACTGTGTAAGCGATAAAATCATCTTGTATACGGAGCTAAGATCAAACACATAAATCTGCCGGTTGTTGAACGTGCCAATGTTAATGTATTTCGTAGATACGTATATGTAATCAGCTATAAACTATATCTTCAAGTCTATGCAATTTAAGGCCAATACTTGTGAGTTTAACTTTAGAATCCAATCACCCCCTTCATTTGAATGAATATCCGTGATAAAACAGGTAATACACATATGTTTTCAAATTGCAATTGTATCATTGATAATTTGTTAACATAATTGTTCAAAAGGTTAACTTTTGCAGATAAGGTGTTATTGGTTCGGTGCTTTTCGATAACTGAAGAAAAGATAGAACATTTCCAATTCAATTATAAGTATTATTTTTTTAATTGATAGCATTCAATTATGTTTGATATTTAAGCAAGAGAACATTATTGACCTGTCACGCATCATACCTATGCACCATCATAATGTATTAACCGAAGTATAGTGTGTAAGTCAAACTTGACAGCAATCATTTGTATATGATCATATTAATTTTCACTCCAAGAATATCGCGCGTTTGTTACATAGACAGACAGTCAGACAGTTTATTTCGACTTGTACAATGAACATCGTCAACAACATAAATGTCTGGTTATTGTGTTCTCCTTAAATATGATATGTCAAGGAATGATAAGATGAAAAACACACACAAGATATTCAATAAAGACTCAAGTTATTACACGTAGCCTGAAATGTTAACATCATACAATCATGAATTTTACTTTAGGTTTAAAATAACATTTAATTATAGGCCAAATAAATCATCAGGGGCCATACAAGACAAACTCGTGCAATTGTTTTATGCACATGAAGACAATATAAGTAAATGGAAATTCTAAGGAATCAATTGTGAAGGTTTTCCCCCATTAACTACAATAAACATTTTAAAACGTAAGTGTCAGCATTGTGGAGTGATACGCGCCCTGATAGTTCTATATTTAATTCTCGTAAAATATACTTGAACAATTCAATAGCATAATTAAAATCATCAAAATACCATTTCTATTAAAATCGGGTCATCATAATCGGACAGGTCATTTTAAACTATGAGTCAAATTGATCATTTAAGCATAATGTTAAAAAAAATAATAATCAAGCATTGGTACACGCAGAACAACTGAAATCTCTAAGCGGAGTCTGATTACTTAAACAAAGCTATTGCTTTCATTTCTTTCAGCGTCCTTGTATGCTCGTATAGACGGCAAGAAGTTCAATTAATTTTACAAAAAAACGTAACACATGTGTATTGAAATGAAATAAAATTTAACGGGTGCGCTATTGTGTCGGTCTTTGAACAATATTGTGAAAAATAATGAGTCGACAAAACGAGAAAACGCTTACCTTTAATTACCATTTAACAAGTTATTTGTTATATACAGACCAGAGCACCAAAACAGAAATATGTAGCACGATGAAATAAAACACAAACGAGTATCAACTACATCTCTTTCTGATTTAACAGTACATGAGACATATCAGCGTAGTGTTTATTCAGATTATTGTCGTGCAATGTATGCAGAAGACGCAATAAGGATACATAGGTAGATATACATGGCCAAATTACAAAGCTTGGTTGTGTATGTCTATATTATGCCAAGTTAAATAGTTTTAAATAGGTGAAGCTGTTTCTAATACACAAAATAAGTACAGCCATTAAAACTTATATTATAATTTTTTTTTTTATAAATCGAAATTCTCAATATGTAAAGCATTAAACACAGAAATATCCGCTTCAGATGGCCTTCATGCGTCAGTAAGAGTAAAATGTATTCATGTATGACGTAATACTATCCCGAGCTCGGTTTGAAATCTGATGGCGTTTTAATTTTTTAAACATAACGCTCTGAAAGCGATATTGTTAATGCACCATCTTGCATTTTGCCTGGGTTACATGCACACTTTTTTTTGCGGTCATGTATGTAAAGAATTATGCACTAAGAAGCGAGGTAGTCTAGTTCGCATGGTCTTTGGGAATTATTGTTCAGTGTTTGTAAGTTAGTTTTCAAATAGCAATCATTTAAGAATACCAACATTATTTTCCTTATCATTAAGCGAGGAATTTTAGTAAAGTGATGTGTATTATATTGGGAGTTTGTTAAAACATGAATTGCGTCTGATGTATACGTCAAAACCGGTCTGATGTATACGTCAAAACCGGTCTGATGTATACGTCAAAACCGACACGTCGACGGGCAACAAATGGCTTCATTATATATGCCCTTTATTGATGATTAATAAACCAATCAATATTTAGTAGGCTGTAACTTCGAGAAGGTGTGACAATTAAAAATTCGAATATAATTTACTAGAAAAACAGACAGTAGACGAATATTAAAGTTGTGTTACTCAATGACCTATTAATAGTATTAAAGTGGAATTTACTTGTCTTCGACTTAGTTGTCAACTTAATTATTCGTGTTCGGTGCACACGTCTACGCTAAATTTTGTTTAATAAACGTTGCCGCGAGCAGCGGATAAGCTCACTGCAATTATTTAAAACAAATATCGTGCATCATCACAAAGCAGAAATAATGTGAATGCAAAATTTGCACACCAAATTCCAGGTCCGCTACGAAGCGAGAAATGCTTAATTGTAAAACCTCAGTTTCTCAATACTGTCAATTCATGCTTAACGTTATATGTGTCTTTATAAAAAAACTTGGCGTTAACAATATGATGCTTGTGAATATTATCCGGAACACCAAAAAATATTCGTAATTGAGCATTGTTAATAATTATGTGAACTTGGTCTTCACATATTAATGTACAACATCACCCTTATGAATGTTTAATTTTGTGAGTGTTTGCCTTAAACACTCGCAATCACATCCTTCCTGTCCCATTTACAACCAACCACAAATAACAACGAACTGTTTAACTATTTTGCAAAATCATGACCATTGAAACTTCGCCTATTGCTTGTACTCGCAACATAGGCTATTAACTTGATAAGATTTATATTATGTAAATATGCATACACCTGTAGGTAATTATATTGATATACGTAAATATGAACACAAATTAACAGTCAGCTTCACCAGCACGAGATAAACATTTTAGCACTTGATAAGTTATTATGGCAAGTGGTAAATAGCAACATAGATTGACACTTTGTAAAAACACTTAAAGGGACTGTCCACTAGATAAAGCGTCGCGCGACGCGAAACGATATTTTGGGAACCTACGAGGATTGCTTATATAGCTAAAAAATACATCCGCATTAAACATGAGCGTCCGTGGTCGAGTGGTCTAAACAGGTAGCTTTTTACTCTAGGACTCCAGGAATTCGGGGGTCAGTGGTTCGAGCCCTGTTGAGGGTTACTTTTTTTTCCTTTTTTTTTAATTGTATTCTTGTTTTTTTACTGGAGATTTTTAGTTCAAATGTTTGAATTTATCAATATAAAGCATTTAAAGCATTTAATGACAAGCTTCAATACATGCCAAAATCTAGTGGACAGTCCCTTTAATAAAACACAACATGCGCAAATTGTTTCTCATGGAAAAGTAAGAATTTGAATATTTTATGTATTGACCTATATCTAAGCGTTGAGAAAAGCATCAGCAGCGGTTCAACAAAGGATTAAGGGTTTCTATTACATAATGAGACAAGTTATTCGTAATTACCTATTATGTTATGACATGAACCTGTTCTGCATCAATGCGTTGGTTGCCTAATATGATGGATGTTGTACCCAATATCCTGGAGTTTAAAATAAAAACCGTTGTTGTGTTTATTCGTTTAACTGGTCTCCGGAAATTGACGGCAGAAAATTACATTTACTGTACAAATTCAGTGCTTATATTATAAGTTCACTGAAGAGAGTTGCATTCCTATAAGATCAAGTATGCATCATAAACTTCGAGTTGCTTCAGTGATTTATTAAATTAACATGGCTGCAGTGTCAATCTTCACTAATGAAAATATGTTTCCAATTGTTTTCGAGAACAACAACTACTTAGTGCAAACACATTCACCAGCTCCTGCTGACCTATGTATAAATACTAATTTAATAATATTATATTTTGTATATTTTTAGGAGATAAGTATTCGTTTATATAATATTGTTTAGAAAATACATAAAAAGATCAATACTGGCATTTATTTGAATAAAGGTTTTGGAAACATACATTGGATACATAATTGTTATTGTGTAATGAAGAAGCGAATGTCTGGTGGTATTAAGAAAATACATCGCGTAGGATGTAGAAAGTAAAAGACATTGGAAGCTTACACTATTTATGTCAACATAAAAACATACAGTTCTTATTTAAAGGTGATATAGCATGCAATAAAAATGAAATTATAAAATGAACAAAATCCCCCATTAATACGGAAACGGATTATAATATTTGAAAAATTAAATCCATTACAAGATGTGTTTTTTTTCGCTTTTAAACATGCTTACAATGTTGACATTTTATCCTCGCACAACCCAAACCTCATGATTGATTTTACAACATACATCATAAAAACAGAACACAACGTCCACTCATCCACAACAAATCAACTAGTTTTGCCTCATCATTATATTGCAGTTGAGGCAATCAATTATTCTAATAAATAATCAATCCTTAATATTAATTTAATTCACATGGCATTCGGTGAACGATCAATTCACAACAATGAGTTTTTATGGAAAGATTTTTAAATCAGATTATGTTTCGAACATTCTTACGTGTGTTTCGGATGGATTTGTATATACATATTATTTTGTGTGGGCGTTTAGTATACACCGAACGTATGTTTTGTTTTTAATTTAAATGTATTTCATGACATTCGTGCGATGAAAACCATGAACATAAACGAAGCTTACTAATTCAATTATAATTTACCAGAGGTCTTAAATGGTATGTACTTGTATTAATTTGTTATCAAATATCTCGTTTGTGAATGATATAATTTTGTATTTCATTTAAATATACAATTATACGTTTTTTTTACAGCGCAGGCATATCATTTAATTCCACGCGTAGTGAGACTGGAAGTCACTATTGACAGTTCTTATAAGACTTCTCGATAATTTGTTTATCATTCTAATAATTTATTGTTCGTGATAATAATTTAGACGTAGTTCATTCAAGGTCATTAATTCTCATTTGATTACTGTTAATAGTAGTGACAATCAACATTAAATAGAGTAATAAAAACAGACAAACACGTTTGGTATTTAACCGTTCATTGTGTTAACCTCCTGATGATGACACTGAAGTTTTATATCCCGATGTTCAATTTTCGTATGACCTTCGTTCAAACCCAAAACGTGCTTAGGCATGTAGAGACCGTTTTAGAGTATACAGTCATTCATATGATTTGATATGGTAATGCTCATATTGTAACTTTGTTTCTAGAACAGTGGTAGGGTCAAATCAAGAGAAAGACATTCAAACATTTAAGTGATGTGTATAAAATAAAGTGATAATCTTAAATAATCTTTAATTAATCTTTCTTTCATAAACAACAAACATTCAACAAATAAGCGGAAGATAAAATTTGTCTCGATCACGCATATTTATTTGTCTTGGTACTTTCTTCATAATTGTGTAATAATTTCGAACTACTATACCAACGAAGAATAATCTTAATGCCAGTATGTTTGATAATAACATATGTATATCTAAAACAGATGTTTAATTTAAAAGATCTTTAAATTGTGTATAAAGTTTCAAACTGGTTGGCAATTAGTCACTTGTCACAATCAAAGTATCACGTGCTATAATCAGATTCGTCTAGTGTGGCAGTATAACATTTTTTTTATTTCTCAAAAAAAAAAAACAGCGCTCTACGATTCAGATATACTATTCCGATGCGCTAACCAATGTATTTTTACATAATGTATTTTGCTTTCGTGCATCTTTGGGAATTTAATTATTTTAATAAAACGCTCATAAGCATCGCAATCTCTTGTTTAACGTGCTAGGATATTTGTATCTTCAAAACCTTAAAAGATAATACTTCGATGCACACTAAGTCCCTGAATTATGCTACGTTTCCCATAATACCGATTGAAATCGTAGTCTAAATCGTGAACACATCTCATCGTATAAAAGCCTTAAATATGAGAAAAAGACACAGATTATTTATGTGTGGCCAATCTTGACGCTCGTAGCGGATTTCAAGACCGTCGCAAGAAAGTGTGATCCTATCACAATGCCACATGTCACGCTGTTTTAATTCTTACACCGACTGCTCAAGATTGATCTCTTAGGTGGATAGTCTGGATAAACACTATTTCGTCGATTGAATACAAAACATTTCCGCCTGTATACGTATACAAACGGCACTAGTATAATATATAAGATCAGTTACAGTTTTAATTCACTACCGCCATAATAGTATACATATTATACGAATTTTAATAACGTTTCGTGCATTATTTAGCGTTTTCATATGATTAAGTACGCTTTCATTTCGATTGTGGCTTCGAATGCTTCGAGACAACGATATGCAAACAAAGATGTGTCATATTACCACGATAAATCGTTCAGGAGAGACACCACAAACATCACCTTATTGTCGTCAATCACAGTATATGTTTTGAGAAGAGAAGATGTTTCCCACAAAAGGTCATTGTGCATCATAACTTGATGAACGACTTCATAGCATTGTACACAATTTTGAAAATAGCGTTGCTCCGTTGAGAATCACTATGATTATCATGTTTAACCCGGTCATTACGCTTCCTAACCAAACAATCAATGTTCTCTAATTGAAACACATATTTTGTCACGCAAGTTTTTGCAGGGTACGATGCTTCACGAATTTGCATTTAAATTGTTTTTTTTTTTATATACATTTGTGTTACAAGTGTTGCACTGTAAATGCAAATCAATTTTTAACACATTTTACGATCGAGCATACGATGAGTGCGTTTTCGGCATTGCTCCTCTTGTGAATAATTATCCTATTTGGTTTGCTTATTGCACTTTACTATGGTATGTTTAGCCTCGTTCCTGTTCACTAAAATATATCTTCAAAAAGAACTGGTTTGTTAACGTATGATTTGAACAAGCAATATGCTTTGTAGCAATTGTATGTGTAATACTTTTATGCATATGCCAATTATGAAATCATTTACATTCCAACAATCAAAGTTTATATAGTGTTTTTTTTCGCTCACCAGCATAGTAATTACGTAATTGTTGATATATTAAATTAAGATGGTTGCACATACGTTGTCGCAAGAACCCCTCGCCTGTAAAAAAAAACACCTGTGCCGATGATTTTGGTGTTTGCGATTTTAAAAGCATATATGAGTGTGTTTAGTTTAAGTGATCTTTATAAAATTAAAAATGGCATTGTTTTCCTTTTGGTTATTTATAACAAGACGCATTGGCGCATTTGGTCACTATCTGCAACATCACACAAACGTCAGCACTAGTAATGGTTTCTGAAGTGAATATACACAGATCGTGTACTTTTCAATAACGTCGTTCATCTTGTTTCACAAGGCAAGGGAAGACGTAATTCTGAGAGTGCAATCGTATAAAAGGAAATCACAAAATCATTCGGTTTAAATGTTTGCGGGACGTATATCATTTTTCCATTGCTCACTTTAAATGAAAACATATGTTAGGCAATGTATAATCTTTCTTTATCTAACCGCCACAACTTCAAGACATTAAATACTCCTTTGTATTTGCACACTGGCGTGGTCACTTGTTGACAGGTCTGGTGATCCTGTATCAGTTGAATGCAATCGTATTTGAAGCACTAAATCATTCCTGAGGCAGGTGAGAGAGATGATGGCAAATACTGATAAGAGGTTTGACGGTAGTTCGATAAACAGATATGAATACTCATGTAATGATCTATTCCCTTAACAGGGTCTTTAATTTCATCCAATCATCCTGTCCGCTTTTTGAAAATAACCCCGCGTAAAAAAGTTAATGTGCGTCTACAACATCTCAGTTAATGGTCTTGTATTATTTCAAGGTTTTGCTTTAAATATTTGCAGGCAAAAAATAATGCGTTATCATAATAACTTGTCTGATGATTTTAGAGATCCTCCGCTTATAATAAATTATTAATCAATAGACGACCCGTTGTTGTAATTAAAGGCTAGATAAACTATAATTAAAATTATATATAATATAAGATAATTGTTTAATGTTCATCAACAGGCAATCTTATTAATGTTCAATCAAACTGTAAATCAATTGTCTTGTGCTGCGTTTAAATGCATACATTTTATGAATAATTTATTTATTATTCTCGAGGGAGGTCCTGTTCCTCATACAAACCACCATATTAAATCGCCTCTGTATTTCCGGCTGGAAGGTCGTTAATTTCCGACATGCACTAAACGTATTTGATTACTTAGTTTTTCCGCCCACTCATGTAATTCGCTTGTACTCTTTTTGATTCAACGATTAGGTATGCACTAGACTGTCTACGATATATGATCGAAGCCTAGATATTATGCTCAATTTTTACATTTCTTATATGCATTATTGCTAATTATGATGTAGACGCTAAAATTAAAAACAAACAACAGGGCACACAATGGACGATATCTCCTCCGCAGTAGAGTTTCATCAAAGTCTTGTTATTGAAACAAGCACATTAAGCAAATGGATTGAAACAAAAGCAGTGTATGTGAATGTTGTAAATAGCCGCATTCGGATGGATACACAAATTTGTTTTTATAAGTATTTCTATAACATGACTATTACGAATTTGTCGAATTTCGTGTGCATATCTTGTACGCGCTTCATTCATGATAATTTGTATAAGTAAACATCTTCAAATTGCGAAAACACATTTATATAAGAAATGCATTCAAAGAAATAAACACATATTGATGTATACATGTACATTCCGAAGCCACCGTTTATTAACGCTGAACCTGATGAATTGGTATGCAGTTAAAGCTTTACATAAACCTCTCCTATTTCATATTTTTCGACGATAATCAATGACACGTATCGTTTGAAAATTCTACATGCTTTTTTCACCGCAATTGATCAACGTAGAAACGTGTACACATTGAAATGTGTTAAGATAAAACTGGTGTATACATATATGCGTAATGTTGTAATATGAACGTTAGATACTTATCCACTGGTACATCAAGTATTTTTTCTTAGAATCACTATTAAGCAAGAATAAAGCAAGTGGTATGCTGCTTTAGCATTTGATTGGTAGAAATTTATTTTGGAAACTTATACAAAATATTTGTTGGATTTGATCGATTTTAATTCACGACTGGTCATATATTTTTTGTCTATGATCACGAGTGAATTAAAATCAATAGTCAACCCAATAAAACACATTTTACTTTAATTTAATGCTTACAAATGAATATGTTTGTATTTTGCACAAAATAGTCCCGGTAAAACAATGAATATTATCGATAATAATTTCACTGTTAATTTCCACTGTGTGAAACATCGAACTTTACGTTTTAATTCACTGATATATCTCTATAAACCTACGGAAAGCATAAAATAAAAGTGGACAATCGTCATATTAAAAGTTATAATATGTTGAAACTGCCTTGTTTGCATTAGCAAAAAGCTATACTCATATAATAGAAAAATGAAGTTTACGCCACAGAAAGCTAAACCTATGTTTAACTACTGTTTAATTAAAGTGTTACTATATATACAGGGAAACTGTCATTGTTTGTAATTGTTTCGTTTGGATCACGGGAACAGCACTATGGTATTGGTATATGATGACATCCAGTGGGAGTATGTTGATTGCGGATAACTGGTGGTGGTTTGTGTTGCAGAACATTTGCTAGCACATCTGCTCTGTTAATAACATAAAAGTGATGTTTATTATAATTCAATAACATTGTTTAAGGATTTATTAAAGGCCCTTTAAAGGTGACGATCCGTGATTAATTACCGATTGTTCAATTTTTTTTTCATATTTTATTTATAAAGGTTATCAAATAACAATATATATATATGCTATTGGACATAACCATAAACAAATGAGCAATACAACTTGTTTTGAGCTCAAAATACAGTGTCCTCCAAGTCAATTGTGTTTACAAACAATCAGTTTATTTACATCGCTGTTTACTCGGCAAAGTGAAAGTGACTCCGGTCACCAAAAATATATCGTTGATTTTCAACGTTTTTCGTTATCACTCACAAAGTAGGTCTCTTCTAAATGCTTAAAACGTGTGTAGTGATCTAATAAGTTACTTTCTGTTGGTAAAAAATTGTTTAAAAAAGAATTAAAATTGAATTTTCTTTCGGCTATTTTTAGCATACGTCACCGCTTTGAGGCTACACACCACGTTAGTTGCAAAGTTATAAACATTTCTTCCAATTATGAAACGGGTATATCTTCCATAATTCTTGACAACGTTGCACCTAAGCTGTGTTATTAGCACTTTTTATGCAAGAGTAACTGAAATCCGGTAAAAATTAGACCAGTTTATATGCATAATAATTTGATTTGTCACCTTTATAGGGTCTTGAACATGAACAATGCGGACATTCCCTTAGTAACTGGTAATGAACAAAGATAACTGTCTATATCGTTTTAAGATATAGCCTATGCCATAAACAAAATGTTTCCGACATTTCAATTATGGTGATACAGAAATACATTTTTAATGGCGTTTCAAAACATTGGCAATATTTGTTTTAACTAGTGTATTTAACAAAATAGCGTCACGTCAGCTTAAACATATATTAGGATATGACATTTTACCAATCAATCGCATAGACGAGATGATCGACTATATATATTGTCTTATAGTTAGCATAGTAGTAAGCATATTACAAAATACACATGTGAATATTGTAAAAAGTTGTTTACAAAGATAATCGAATTGATTTACAGTATACAAATAACCACGGAACTGTAGAGCTCTACTGTAATAAACCATTAAGTTTAGAAATGTTATATATATGTATAGATTTTATACTAGATATAAGGGATCTACTTGTTGTAGCACAATTTAAAGGAAACAACAGAATCATTACAAATTATTCAGTCATTTTGCGTGAATAACACTTTATCCATTTTCAATGAGATTTTTCAGAAACGAAGCTGCATGTTCAGTACGAGTCACATCAACAGTGTTATATTGCTCCCTGATTTAAACTGCGAACACGTCCCTATAAAAATTAATGCACTTGAGCACTTGTAGAAATACAACAAAATCATAACTGGAGCGTCATAACAACAAAAGTACAAAATATGAAAATGTAATTATAACAAACATCAAAATTGACGAAACAAAAGTCCACAAGGTTGTGTACGAATGGAGACTTTTCTAACGCAACAATTTTCAAAGTTGATAATCTCAGTTATTAGTGAAGATTTTGATTTAACATTTTACATGTTATCATGTGACTACATTTTGAGCAAGTTCACGATACAATCTGTCATTTGTGACGATCGGACGCTTTACCACGTGGGTTATGTATGGTATCATATTTTACACGTGGAAATGGTGAACGCAATATTATTCTCAATTTATTTCTTTAGAACCTGGCCTTAGGGTTCGGCAACATGACTTCACATTCACTAAATTCTGTAGTGAAGGAATGCACGTAAGATGTTCCATCCTTTTTATCATTGTGTATCTCACTGCACATGTAATATTGCGTAAAACCTGGTTGATTCAGGACTGTGTTTATGTTCTGCTGCTGGAATAGGTCAGCCGTCAACAAGGTTTTTGAACAGCCATACTTTAGGTGATGTCTCATTGTGTCTTTTTGCACCGTCTCTTCACAGTTATGATGCACGCTTTTCGCCTCTGCGCTCTGTACATGTTGTTTTCATGCAATTATCATATCAAATGTTACCCATAAGTAAGAATGTTGGGGTTAGTACTGTAGATAAATGCTGTCCATGGTAAGGTTTCCAGACCGATCTTTGCCGGAGAATGTACAAATGTGGGCTGAGGATTCTACCTTATTGATTGTTGCGCAACCGTTTTAGGTCTAAATTGAGATATCGTTCAAAGTCAGCTGCATCCTTTATGTTGCGGATATTGCATATTATCCCCAGATATTATAGGTATTGGTAGGAAGCATCGTATACTATTCCTTTATATTTAAAAAAATAATATTCTCGGGTTAAAACTTGCAACTATAGAGACTATCTTCAAACTACTGTACACTAAGTGACTATCCACATAACTTATACAAATCTTCTTTATGAAATCTTAATGTAGAATTTTGTATACAACATTGCAAATGAATCATCTACAAATTACCTTTAAACAATGTGACATACATGTAGGTAATATTGTCTAATCTTTTTGCATATTTCGACAAGCGGCGTCGAGGGTATTTTTAGTCACTATTGTACCAAGTTATATCATTTGTATATTTTATATTCGGTAATCGGGTCCTTGAAATCTCGTTCCCGATGACTTTGGTCCTTTTGTACTTAACAATAAGGACATACTATGTAACCTAATAATTTCAACGTCGATTTTCTTTTTTAAAAGAAAATTATTGTTTTATGGATGTTTTGTTCAATTAGTTGTATTGGTATTTAATATTACATAATATCATGGTATTGATCGTTAAGCACTGCCTAGTTTCAGATAAACAGCTCTTAAAGACACAAACGCATACCCTTGATAAATATGCATTAAATGACATTCATATTTGTTTGATCTAAAATAATTATCCACCCATGAATAATTGCACACAACGAAACAATACACTATCGTCATCTTGACATTCTAATAAATATCAGTTTCGTTTATCTGAATAATATTTCCCACGAAGCACGAGTTCGTGCATATTTTAAGAGAGCTAATCTGATCTTTATTTGTGTTAGGATATGAATGATTGAGCTGAATCTTGGGCTTGCCAGTATTTGTATAACGTATTATATGATGCTTTTATTTGTTTTAGAAAAATAGATGTACGCCTCCACCCGACTTACGCACATTGTCACGTTTAGATGATCAGCAATGAAGAGCGTAAGCTAGAGAGAGTGTTACAGGGTATGCAGCCATAGAAGCATACATGAGTGATATGTTATTGGTATATATAGACACAAGTAATACGTCTTTTTTAACACGTATTGTTTCCACGTCATACACATTAACATTACAATGAACTTAGTTGTAAATTATATGCTACAAGCAATAGCGGCGATGTTTGTTTCAACAGTGCATTATTTTCTCAAACAATCATGAAAGTATTCAAACTGTGTTTAGACTGTAGCGCAAATCAATGATCTCTCTCTCTCTCTCTCTCCCTCCCTCTCTCTCTCTCTCTCGCTCTCTCTCTACACAAATGTGTCACTAAGATCAATACAAAGGAATTATTGTTTTATAATTATTTTTACTTCCCGATAGGATAGTTCTCATTTATAAAAATGTCATAAAAATGATAGGTCATCGAACACTTTGTATGTAAACGTTACGCGTTTTAACTAATTGATGAGTATAGTTTTGAAAGTGAAATAATGTAATTGTATAAAGTAACGCATTTATTCAATTGGTTTTGTCCGAACTATAGCCAGCTGACTTGAAATTAGACTTGTTTGCAGTGAAAACAGTAAATAAAGCCGGCGCAATTTTGCATAATTTTCTTTGGTGATAGGAACATTTTAAGCGGGGTATTTAAACAACGTTTTACTGAGATCGCTTTAAACAAGTTGAATTGCGTTATGTGTACAACATTACAGTTTTCCGGACATGCACTATCGATACGTGCAGTCGAGTAGCAGATCATCATAACAGAACAGAACATAATTTTATTGACAAATATAAAAACAACAACCTGGATATGACCTGTCTGCATGAATCTGTGAACAAACTTTTAAGTGAATATGTAGTCGGGTGGGGCATATATAATCACAAATATGTATGGTTTTGTTGAGCTTTATTTGATAGGGGTAAATTTTATGCCGGATTTAATAACATTAACACATAATACAAACAACATGTATCACTTAAAATGATATTTTGATAATAATTGACAATGATATGAGATATTTTTTTTGGGAAGTATAAATTTAGACTGTTAACCAATTCAATTGAATACAAGAGAAAACTCTGATAAAACATATTTACACTCACTAGAGACCATTCACAGTATTGTTACGGACCTCTCCTTTGAGGTATACCGTTTTAAATACTTGAATACTTAGCTTTCAAATAGATGTTAATAAAGTGTTACGCTTGTTCCATCCATTTAAAAATACGACACAAATCGAAATAAATGTTCAAACACTAATTATTCGTGCGAAGACAAATAATCGCCAGCTTCCCGGTAATTATACTAGGGTAGTATTTACAAGGATTTACACGTGTGACGCACACTCAGTCAGTTCTGCGTTCATTCAGAATTTATGTAAATAATACCATACAAGTGTTAAAAACGCTTCCAAAAACAGTGTTACTCAATGTAAACAATCTTAATATCAATGTATTATAATTATAAAACTTATGTGATTATGACTTAAAGGTATTTACTTCGAAAAATGAATGACACTAATCACGTCTATTCTAATTCTTGACTTAAGCTCAACTGTCAACTATTTTGACATTGGTCAGTGACCAAGATCCTGGTCAGTGACCAAGATTTTGGGCAATGACCAAGATTCTGGTCATTAATAGCCAGAATTCTGGGCACAGTGACCAAAATTGGTCAGTCACGTGACTTACCAAAAATAATGACCATGAAATTAGAACGCTACATGACGTCATTTACCAAATGTCATTACAATGAGAGAAAATGGCGCCTTAGAAAAACAATGAAAAATACAAAGTATTCAAATGGATGGCTCACTTCAAGATGAATGTTCTGACGATGTTTAGATAATATAGACTCAGTTGTGTACATTTGTCAATTGTTTTATAAAGTCACGAAATGTCACCAGAATAGAATGAGAAAAAACAAAACAAAAAAACAGTCAATTGAACAGGTTAGTGCAACTGTTACACCTGGGGTGTATCATTACCCCCCCCCCCTCTTAATAAGGCAAAGCTCCTGCTGCCTTACACTTAACTTAATTCATCACGTACAGTTCATTATTAAAAATAGACATGGTACTTAACTGCATTGAAAATAAACATAAAACACTGTTCAATCTATTTAACTACTAGCTTCGTTTATAACTGTTCAATGTACAAACTGTTCCTTAAGTATGTTATTGTTCATATCATCACAGTTAATTATAAAATCTTCTTATTGTCTGTATCTTTTCTTTGTAACTTTAAAATTTAATGTTTTCACATCAGCAACATTATTTAAAAGATAATAATATCAAACGTCTGCACTGTTTTTAATTAGTAACGTCATATTTCATTTGATTTCCAGAACTGGAAATTAATGTCCCATGTCTTTGGTGGATCGATTCGTCTGAAATCCGGTGTGGATTGGATCGTCTGATGCCTATGGTAGAATGGCCCATCCGACATCCTGTGTGAAGTGGATCGTCTGATAACTCGGTGGATTGGCCCGTCCCACATCCTGCGCGCGACGTCCGGAAACTATCATGTTTTACGTTTACATGAATAATTTACCGGGGCCGGTCGAAAACAGGAAGCGGTCGAATACGGGTTGTGGCAGGATACATGTGCATGCTACATCGCGCACATGTTGCTGCATGAAGAAGAAAAACACCAGTTTGACGTAGGCATCACTGATATGAACGCTAGTAATATACGTTTCTTAAATAATGTTATGTTTTTTTTTTTATTGTTTAACTTTCATGAAACACTCTTTTTTAAAGACGTAAACTCGTCAATTTACGAGAAAGACAACACGGCACGCAGTGATTCCATTGATAAACATGTATAATGCATTACAGCTATGTCAATAAGTTAACGCACACTTTGGTATTTATGTTCATTTTATCATATTGTTTATATATGCTGCAGTAAATCCTTTTATTAATTATATTTCAATGTTGTATTAAGTTGGATTTGCATAAAGTAGCAATGAAAAAGAATCAGCATTCAAGTTTGTGGCTAATATGAATTAAAATGGCATGGTATTAACCTTTATAAAGATGTTTGTATTTGACAATTAATTGTAGACTACGTTTTAAGATCGGCTTTGCTTCAAACTTGGTTTAACCCATTATTTTGCAGGGACGATTTTTTAAGTTTAATTTTGTTTATTGCTGTTGGGGTTGAGGGGCTAATTTGAAATTTAAGGACAACTGCATTTTTATCTTGGGGGAAGAGTCCTTCATAAGGACTGTGCTTAAGAAGAGAGAAACAAACATGTCATAATTATTGTGACCCAAAATAGATAATGAGAAACAGAAGGGCATTAAAGCACGCTGGTAGGATCGTTCAGCTATGAAAGGAAAAAAGTGTAATGCGAGACAAATATTACTCGATACAATGACGATGAAGTCGTTTATTCTCTCATTTTAAACTGTGCCGATTTAAATAAAATGGTACTTAGTTAAAACCAAACATTAAATATCGAGGGAAACAACTTTAAACTGGTTTTTAAATAATGTTGCGTTTTTATAATCTGTCGTTGTCATATTATGACGCAACAAAAGTTTTTTTTTGTACTTAAAATAAAAAAAATCAACGAATACAATAATTTTCATTAACGACCTGTTGCAGAATGCCCCTCGTGTATAATTTGTATATATTTTACTTATTTTCCATGAAGAGTGCGTCACGGGAACTAATGATCTATGTGATCGTCGCAAATAAACAGTTCGAGGCATGACATAATACGAAATAGAACGGTCTGCATTCCTGTCCCAAAACGCCGTCGAAGTAATTACTCGGAAAATAATACAGAAAACTTCGGAGATCTAGCTGAAATAAAATCACTTGCTTATGGAAATTATATTCAAGTCGATAAATACAATTTAGACCTGTCTGGAATTCTGTGCGAGTATGGCAGTTTAGCATATATAAGTCCATGAACGCTGAGGAATCATCACAATTATACATGGTTAATAATGGACTTAATGAAAAAACCTTAAAACATACATTGTGTAAGAGTATGAGTATGACATAAAACCGATCATCAAAACTTCACCACTCTTGATAAATGTTCAATTATCATTGACAAAATCAGTTATTACTGTCGCTTTTGATAAATACGTTGGCGAAATCAATTTAGATGTCTTTAATGCATGTACTAGCTGGCATAGCTAAATTCATATGTTTACGTACTGATCGTCAAACTTTTCGAGGAAGTAAACAGCCATTAAAGAATCAAATAGGCCATCCTGTCTGCAATATATCAGTCCTCAATATATGTTAATTAATATTTAATACATATTTAAAATGTTATGCTGGTAACAGTCCATTTTTCTTAAACTGAATGTGTGTTTGGATCCTGATAACAAGATGGAATGATAGTCAGGACATAAGGTGATAACCTTATTGTAAAATATGCAACTTGACAGCAGACGAGTTAACTGCATGACATGAGCAAGGTATTGCCACTGTTTCACAGTTTTACAATTAAAAGTGTCAATAGGGTGTTTACAATCAATTAGGTAGCCTTACATGTCTTTACAAATTTAGAAATATAGCTGTAACACGTAAACGCAAAAAACTCGATCAGGAGATACATTTTTGTTTGTATTTACTTCTTTTATTAAAGAACACAAAATAATAAACATGAAATGTTCCATAATGGGGAAAGCGCCTTGGAACTGTAAATGCAAAGCAGTTGGGGTTATAAACGATTTGAGTGCTAGCCGTACCACACGCCCACTCCAGAATTATTCACAAAAAAATAAACTGGCGTCTTAAACGACCTAAATCATGTGTACTTATGAAGGCAAATACCTAAAACTTGAATGCCAAAACGTGACGCATAAATACTACACATATAGTTTAAGTGTACCTCTGTCGTTAGTAGCGGATATGTATATACAGATAATTTCAAACACAAGAAGTAAATATGCTTCATCCACATATCTAAAATAGCTCTACTGATAACAGTATAAACAGACTAAAATAGTATAACTTTAGAGATATGTGCAGGGAAACTTTGTACTGCATCATTTTATTATATCAAGACATGAGGTCAAATTAGTATCCAGTTTGTGTATTCATGTAATATCTATTAATTGAATTAAGCTACCCGATCATAAACTTGTTATTATCGGGTTTCAACTACGTAATAATATCCAATTGTCTAAACATGTAAATAGTAAGATTCTTAATGTTAGTATGGAAAATTATTCAGCGAACACTAAAGGCATTTCACACAAACAATCCAGCTTAAGGGAAAACTAACTTTCGTAAATAAATTTACATTGAAGCGTATTTCCCTGTCATTTTGTGTCGCTCTGTTGTCGTAAATAATATTTTTTAGTGTGGCAAAATTCCCCATTAGAATCGTTAATCATGATGTCCCGTTATGAAATAGCAGACAGTAATAATGCGAAGAGCTTTTGTATAAATACAATTGCAATGGTTTTCATATACGCTATTGTAACGAATGACATTGAAATGATATTCATCATACTAACAATAATAGTATGCCGATCTATCTAGTGTATCTGTGTAATGAAGGCTTTATACACCCGGCATTATGTTATCTGCGGGAGATCGATGTAATGAAGGCTTTATACACCCGGCATTATGTTATCTGCGGGAGATGATCTGTGTAATGAAGGCTTTATACACCCGGCATTATGCTATCTGCGGAAGATGATCTGTGTAATGAAGGATTTATACACCCGGCATTATGTTATCTGCGGGAGATGCATTTCGATGATCTAGGGTTTGCAGTTAATGGTGTTACTCTCTAAAATCTTATAAACAATAATTTAGTTGATATTTGTATATATTTAATTGTATCGTACATCTGAAAGTTTTTATTCTTTTTCTCTGGAACATATTAATCAATGGAGTAATTAACTTGTATTTACATCAATTTTGAATGCCATGGCTATGAGGTTTATTTTCGTTTGCACATTTGTGTTAATGATTAATTCTGGGTGTGAGGTTTAACCTTTAACTTATCCGATTTAACCAACATGCTTTGCATTCACCTTTCGAAAGCGATGACCCCAGCTTTACTCACGATTATGCTATATGTCGTGTTGAATGCATTGTCCTATATAAAACTTAACATATTCCGTTTATTCATTTCACTATATTATGGTATGTTTTGGCGCTTTTATGTTCACCGAAATACATTGTTAACGTATGATTTGATGATAGGAATTTATTTTTGAAGCAATTCAATGTGTTTTAAAGGTATGTATTGTCCAGTTATTAAATCATTTACATGCATACAATCAATGTTTTTTTAGCTCATCAAAATAAAGTAATTACGTAAATTTTTATATATTAAAGTTAGGCGGTTTCCCCTGCTCTGTAAAAACACATGTGCCGATGATTTTGTTGCTTTGTGATTGGTCTAAGCATATCTGAATGTGTTTAATTTTTGTGATTTGTATAACATTTTAAATGGAAAAATCTGTTTATTTGTTGTTGTTGTTTTTTTTCAGACGCATTGGCGCATTAACTCACCATCTGCAACATCACGCAAACGTTAGCCCTAGTAATGGTTTCTGATGTAAATGTACACAGATCGTGTACTTTTTAATTAAGTCGTTCAACGTGTATCATAAGGCAAGATAACGCGTAAATTTGAGAGTGCAATCGAATGAAAAGAGAGCACAACTCCTATTGGTTTGGTCGTGTGTGGGACGTAGAGCGCTTTCTATTTCTCACTCAAACAACAATGTATGTAAGGCAATGTTTAATCGTTCTTTATCTAAAACTACCCTCACCCCCAGAACCTCAATGTATTAAATAAGCCTTTTGATTGACACCCTGTCGCGGTCACAATCTGGACACAGTTTATCAGCTGAACTTTGTCTTATTGAGGCACTCAATAATTGATGAGACAGGTGAGTTGTCATGGTAAAACTATAAAAAGAAAGGAATACTCATAGAATGGTGAGACATTCCTTAAACAGTGTCTTAAATGCTTTCCCGTCATCATGCTTGCTTCGTAGCAATAACATCGCACTTTATAATTTTATTGTTGTTCCGCAACATTGCAGATCATGGTCTAATATAATTACAAAGTTTCGTCTTAAATATATTCAGGCAAAAACTAAAATATTGCCGTCATACATTATCTCAAAATTGTTAAGACCCTACCATTATAATGAATACTTAATCAATAGTCACGTTTTGATATTTGAAGACTAGATAAACTATATAACATCAATTTCCTACGCTAAAGTAGATTTTATATATGTATTTGTGTTGTGTTCATTGTTCTGCAGTTTCATCTTGCCCATTATCTTTCTCGAGTTGCTTATTTAAGCTTTAGAAAAGGACTTGAAAATCTATTAATGTAGGAGTTTTAGTTCTCTTTATGAAAATAAGTGGAGGATATGTTAGAATCAAAATAATTAATTTCAGGCGTATATAATACATAATAATATCTAACAACTTCAAATAGCAAGGCAGAATGATATATGTTACATTTTCATCAACAGGTTAATTAATTGATGTTCATTCAAAATGTAAATCACTTTTAATTTGTTTAAATGAATACTGTGTATGCATTATTATTATTGGTCCTTTCACAAACCACCGCGTTAAAATGCCTCCGTATTTCCGGCTGTAAAGTCGTAAACGTCCGCCATGGGCTATAATCATTTGATTAATTGGCCTGTCCGCTTACTCAGGTAGTTTGCTCGCACTGTTCATTATTCTATGATTTGGCATTCACTTGATTTTCTAAGATATTGAATCTAAGCCAGGTTAATCTGGCTCGATCTTTATGTTCATGACAAGCTTTATTGTTTATTATCATGTATGCGCTCAGGTTTATTAAAAAAAAAACGTGAAATAAAAAGAAACATGTCTCATCACACTCAACGTTCAGAGTAGTATTGCAGTTTTGTTATAAGCACATTACGCAAAGTGCTTGAAACAAAAATATTGTCTGTGATTGTTGAAAATACCAGCATTCTGTATTATAAAACGATCTCTTTGGTATTTCCATACTATGATTATTGTGTTGTTTTTTAGTTTCTGTTGGATATCTTTCACGCGCTATATTCTAGATTATGTTTCTGAGTGAAAATTTCCACATCGCTTAAACATGTTTGGATAAGTAATAAAATTAATTACAAAAACATATATTGGTTAACATGGTAAATGGAATTGTATAAATTCAGAAACGACCTTGTATAATTGTTGAATCTTATGAATGGGATTCAGTTTAAAATTATCCTCTCCTCTCTTATAATTATCCATTATAATCAATGACATGCATAATTTGATCATTCTACTTTCTTAGTTTTCAGCAAATGAGCAACTTAGAACTGTGTAAACACAATTCTTATTGTGTACATTGTAAGTATATTTTAATATAAACGTAAGCCATTCATTCACTGGCACAACACTTCTTGCTTTCTTAGTATCACGATTAAGCAAGAATAAACAAGCTGCATGCTGCTGAAGCATTTGCTTGGTGGAAACTTATTTTTGAAATTTTAAGTGGACAATCGTAGTATTAAAAGTTTATCATATGTTCAACTTGCTTTGTTCGCATTAGCAACTTAGCTATAAGAAAATGATGTGTATGCCTCACACAGCTGAACATATTTTAACTACTGCTTAATTAAAGTGTTTCTACCTATACAGAAACAGTGGAATACTAAAATTGTTTGTACTTGTTTCGTTTTGATCACGGATCCATCACACGGATTTTGGTATATGATGACATCAAGTCGGAGTATGTTTATTGCGGATATAACTGGTGGTGATTCCTCCGTTGCAGAACATTTCCCAGCACATCTGCTCTGTTACAAAACATACAATTGATGTTACATATGAATTCAATAAAATTGTTTAAGGATCTAATAACATGAACAATGCGGGCATTCCCTTAGAAACGGGTAATGAACAAAGATAACAGTCTGTATCGTTTCTAGGCGTAGACAATGACATTGACAAATGTTTTCGACACGAGTATAGTGATACGGCATACATTGTTAATAGGGTTTCACATTATTAACACTATTTGTTGAACTATTGTATTAAACAAATAGTGTCACGTCAGCGTAAACATATATTACATGTTTTACAAATAAGCACGGAACTGTAGAGCTATACTATAATACAAATAATATACCAACTTAAAGAAATAAAACAAAAACAGTTTGTCCCGAGCGGGGCTCTAATAAAATCTGTGGAGTTAAAGGATATTGCCTTAACCACTCGGTCACCCTGACTTTTAAACATCTGCATACAGTTTATTATTTATAAAAGTGATCTACATCTATTCGCCCACTTTAACGGACGCAACATTATCATTCTACATTCTATTTATTTCGACAAACTGTGAACACGTCACGTTAAAATTTATGCACTTGAGTACCTGCAGAGATCCAAAAACCATAACTAAAACGCCTTAACAACAACTACCAAGGTTCATTTGAAGATATAATTATAACAAACATTCACGTGAACATCAAAGTCTATTCGGGTGTTTATATGACTGCTTAATGCTGCACAGATGTTAATCAGATATTGTTATCAAGTTGAACGTTTATTAACGATTCCTTCCATAGACAAACTAATTGTTGATATTGAATCATATTCGATTACATTTGCTGATTCAAACAAAATCCAAGAATATCCTTTTCCATTTCATATTATCAAATCAATCACATGACTGATCATTTAATTAAATTGCTTTAAAATTTAATACGATGCAGAACATCATTTGTGTGTTCGGAAGGCAGGCACTGGTTGTTGTTCTAAGTCAAACCAAACACGAAACGCAGTTAACCTCAAACATGTACAAACGCAATTCAATTCAATTCAATATTTTATTGCATTATAAGGCCTCCGGCCCATATACAAACATATGTACAACCAATAATAAATCATAAGTCCGTGTGCATGAGGTTACAAAACAGATCACAAATGGGTTAAAACAAAAATGAAAATCTAGACAAGATATAGTATGTCTCAATCAAACATTTCCAAGTATACATTTCGTTCTTTAAAGGCATAATATATGTACATGGAAACATTTCTTATCAGTTTCNACCTTTCACATGCTTTAACTGAAGAGTAAATATGTTGTATGGCCATAAAAAGTTTTCCCTTGATACCGTTTCGTTTTAAAACATCGTATAAAATACTCCTATCAACCGAATCAAACGCTTTCTGAAAATCCACAAAAGCTACGTATACTGGTCTCCTTTTAAAACTTAAATATTTGCTAACAATAGAATACAGAACAAAAGCATTGTCAATTGTAGCATATCCCGCTCTGAATCCTGCTTGTGATTCTGAAAGCTTACTATATGCTTCAACGTAGAATGTCAATCTTTTTGTTATAATTGATATATACAATTTGCTAACAGAATCTACGAGAGCTATACCCCTGTAATTGTTAGGATTATTTACGCTACCTTTTTTGTATAAGGGAATAATAACGGATTTTGCCCAGTTATCTGGAAATTCACCCTTTGAAAAAAGTCTATTAAAAAGCTTACGAATATATGGTAATATGGCATTGGCGCCAAAAACTAGCTGCTGCGGTATGATATTACCACTTGATGCTTTATTCAACTTTAACTCTCTGATACCATGCAAAATTTCGTCATCCGTAATATCAGAATTAAAAATCATGTACTCAATATCGTCAAAATTGGCATTCTCAGACATAACTTCAAATACCTGATCATTTTCATTAGCATTCGAAAACAAGGTACTAAAGTGATCATACCAACTGTCCAAAGAAATGTCAGCTTCTACTTTTGGTTTGTTCAATAAGTTTTTAATTTCCTTCCAAAAATTACGTGAACTGTTTACAGAAGACTCCAGCGTAGACAAATATTTTTTCTGAAACAACAATCGCTTCCTTTTACAACAAGTTTTGTAGTTACATTTACTTTTAACATATGCATCTAGATTTTCTTCACATCTGTTACGTTTAAACTTTTTTTAAAGTTTCATTGTAACATGTTTAGCTTGTTTACACTCATTATCAAACCAACAATTCTGTTTTCTATTAGTATATTTTCTTCTAGTTTTCTTAAAGTCAACACAACTATCATGTATAGCCGATTCAAATTCCTTAATGATCAAATTAACATCAGCTTCATTGTCATCAATCATTGCATCAAGTTGTCTAAAATTCCCAGCAAGTATATTTTCAGACAAACATTTAAGATACTCATCACAATTATCATGATTCAAATCATAAAATGTGTGGTCAGTTTTACCTTCAGTTTTACCTTCAGTCTTTTGTTTATTGCCTATTGTATTTCGTAGACTCAATGTTAGAGGAAAATGACTACTTTCAGTATTAGACTGTATTTTAAAGCTCACAACAAAGTCTAGTATATTTCTAGACACGACATAGTAATCTATAACACTACATCCGTTTTGATTTATAAAAGTAAATCCTTCACCACCAGTGCAATTACCAAATCGCCCATTTACAATGTAGCATGAAAATACTTTACAAAAGTTGATAAGCTCATGCCCAAATTTATTTGTTTTTGAGTCACATACAATTCTATTTAAACCCACGTCACCATCGACTACATCATTAAATTCATTTAGTTCAGGTATACTTTCAATACTCTGTATATAATCACATAAATTTCCGGTTCGTGCATTTAAGTCACCATTTAATAGTAACTCAGTATCAAGTAAATTACCTCTTATAAGCACATCCTCAAGCTCTTGTAAACCAGTCATTACCAAATCATTATAAAATGGTGAATTTTCAGGCGGGAAATATAACGTAACATAAAGTACATCTCTTTCTACATTAAATAAAGACTTATCAATTTTCAGAATAACACCAAAATTGAAGTCATCATGTACACGTTTAAAATATTTTGAAATACTACTTTTTACACAGACTAATACTCCACCCATATTTCTTCCACCAACAGTAGATTTTTTTGCTGGCGATTCAAACAAAATAAATTCAGGAAAATAATCGCTACAATATTCATAGTCAAGGTCCCATGTCTCTTGAATACCTATAACATCGTATTTCTTCAAAAACTCGATAATATCAAATGAATATAGTTTGGATTTTAAACCTTCAATATTCCAGGTAATAAAGTCAATAGTACAGTCATTCTGTGTTGGGCTTTGGCCTCCATCCGCAAACGCAATTATCAAATCAAATTCCATGGCATCAAGATAACTGTTCTGATTCTGGGGACTTTGGTACAGATGCTGCTGTGCCTCTGTGTATTGTTCCATGGGACAACTGATCACGACGCTTTCTCAGAATTTCTTTGTTTTTGTTTGTCAGTCAAAGCTAGATCTTTGCAGTCTCCCTGCTCTATGGCTGTTAACTTTCCTGTATATCTGCTTCATGACTTCGCATTCAATAAAGTCTGTAGTGAAGGAATGCCCATAGTATGTTCCTTCTTTGTTATCATTGTATATCTCACTTCACATATGATGTTGCGTAAAGCCTGTTTGATACAGGAATGTGTCTATGGTCGGTTGCTTGGGCCGGGCAGCCGTCATCCATGTTTTTGAGCCATACTTTAGGTGATGTCTAATTGTGCCTGTCTGCACCACCTTGACGATAGTTGTTTGGGCTCCCCATAGTTCGGTTATAAGCTTATCGCATCTGCGCTCTTTATGTTAGCATGTAGATCTTCTTACTGGAGCGGAATGCTGTCGATGGTCAGGTTTTCAGACCGAGCTTTGCTTGAGAATGTAAAAATGTTGGCTGATGATTCTTTTTTATTGATTGTCACACACTAGTTGGATGTACAAATTGAGATCTTGTTTAAAGACAGATGCATCCTGTATGTTGTGGTTATTTCATAATATCCACAGATATTATATTAGGTAGGTAGCATAGTATAATATTCCTTTAAAGTTTAAAAAATGTCCTCAGGTTAAAACTGGCCACTATAGAGACTATCTTTAAACTTCTGTGCATTAAGTGACTATCTACATAATTTATACACATCTTCTCCATGCACTCATAATGTAGTATTTTGTTTTAAACATTGCAAATGAATCATCTACACACTACTTGTAAACCATGCCCCATTGGTAATATTGTCTGTATAATCTGTTTGCATATTTCGACAAGCGGCGTCGATGGTATTCTTAGTCACTATTATACCAAGTTATATAATTTGTACATTATAAACTCGGTAATCGGGTCCTCGAAATATCGTCCCCGATGACGTTGGTTCTTTTGTATCTAACAATTAGGACATACTATGTAAACTAATAATTTCAACGCAGATTGTCCTTTTATTTTATTTTTATTGTTTTATGGATGTTTGTCCAATTTAATGTATTGGTATTTAATTTTACATAGTGTCTTTGTATTGTATTAGCATCGGAATTATTCACGGATCGTTACGCATTGCATAGTTTCAGATACACATATCTAAAAGACACAAACACCTACCCTTGATAAATATTCATTAAATGACATTGTTTGATCTAAAATAATTATCCACCCATGATTTTCTGCACAATAAGAATCAGTTCACACACGTCATCTTGACATTCTAATAAAGGGAATGTCAGATTCGTTAATCTAAAGTATATTCACTACGAAGAACGAGTAAGTGCATATTATAAGACAGCTAATCTGATATTTATTTCCGTAAGGATATGAATGTTTGAGCTGAATATTGGGCTTGCCAATATTTGTACATTGTATAAGTTGATGCTTTTATTTTTTTAGAAAAATCGATGTACGCCCCCACGCGACTAATGCCCATTGTGCCACGCGTAGATGATCAACAATAAAAAAGCGTACGCTAGTGAGAGTGTTACAGGGTATGCAGGCATATAAGTATACGTGAGGGACATGTTGTTGGTTTATATAGACACAAGTAATACGTTTCTTTTGAACAAGAAGTGTTGCCACGTCATAAACATAATCATTACAATGAACGTAGTTGTAAATTATATGCTACAAGCAATAGCTGCAATGTTTGTTTCAACTTTGCATTATTTTCTCAATCAATCACGAGAGTAAGCAAACTATTATGAGATTGTAGATCATATCAACGAACTCCCTCTTAAAAGATATTGTATGTTTGAGTTGGCATAACTGAACCGGAAAGGCAAGTACTAGTCACTAGTTCTGAAACGGAGCATTTTATATCCTTTGTTTTTAGGAGAAGTATCGATGGACGTTGTTTATTGGTATCAATAATTTAAAGATGTGTTATCTCAATGAACTCATCAACCACTTCCAAGAATTTGCAATAAAGAAAAAGCTAAGTTGCCGTTGTTTTACTATGAAAATTTGGCACTTAGATCAATACAAAGCAATCATTGTTTTATATTTTTTTTTACTTCCCGCATGATTGTTTCCGCTAATAAAAATGACATAAAAATGATAGGTCATTTCAAAAGATTATATGCAAAGCAGGTCTTCGAATACTATGTATGTAAACGTAACACGTGTTAACGTATTGCTGGGTACATTTTTTAAAGTGAATCATAATTTTATAAAGTAACGCATTTATTCAATTGGTTTTGTCCGAACATTATTTTGTTTATATATTTATGTTACACTTTCTAGTGTTATCAAAACCAAATATGCAAATTCAAGATGACTTTGTTTTATTGTATATGAAATGAAGATAATTCGTTCATATACAAGATCATTACGATTGGTTGAGCCATAATTTGTCATATAATAAGTACAACTTTGACAAGCTGTCATGAAATTAGAAAAGTTTAAAAAGTTCTTGCAGCGAAAACAGTAAAGAACGCAGTGTATTATTTTTTTCGATGATAGGAACATTTAACGCGATGTATTCAAACAACGTGTTACTGGGATCGCTAAAAAATTGAATTGCGTTATGCATGTAAGAGGTGTAAAACATTACGGTGCTCCGGACATACACTATCGATACGTGTAGTCGAGGTGCAGATCATCATAGGTGACAAATATAAAAACAAAAACCTGGATATGACCTGTATGCATGAATCAACGAAAAACCTAAAACATAAACAAATATTGCAAACAACATAATATCACTTTAAATGATATTTTGAAAATTATTGCAAAAGAATGATAGGACATTTTTTTGTCTGGGCAGTATAATTTAAGACTGTTAACCAATTCAATTTAATACAAGGGAAAACAATGATAAAACATATTTACACTCACTTGGGACAATTCACAGTAAGTAATACCAATAGTTCATTTTGTATAGATATTCCAAATGCCGTTAATACGAAATCTTAGTGTGCAATGAAACAGGTAAAATATTGACATAGAATAATTAATAATTGTTGCGTTAAATCTCACTATTGTACCGGGCCGGCTATATCAGTTTCTATTGCGCAAAACTTCAAATCAGAAGATCGCGGTTCTATTCTTGGCCATATAATTTGTGTGGAGGTTGCTCATGAAATTCTTTGCACGGTCATTCTACCCCTACCTCTGCTTCAAGTAAGACAGTTGTAAGTAAATGACAATGGCATAGTGATATTAGTACTGGTAAACCATTTATTCCAGGAAAAGTGTGAGTTGGTAAACTGACACCAATTATATGACTGAAATACCGGTGCAAATGGCGTAAATTCCAACTAAACAAAAAGACAATAAACGCAATGTCACTATTGAAGCATGGGGCAAGAGTAGTTAAACAGTTGATCGTTCACTCTTATTATCTCATTGGGATACGTCGTCAGTAAAATAGGATCAGCAGTGAATGACTTGTTACAAATATATAAGTTTTCGTTTTGAAAGTGATTTAAATAGATTGCAATTGACATCTTACTAAGTATAATGTTATGGTCTCATTAAGCTCGTGCAAAACCTGCACGATCAAAATCAATTGCAAATATTGAAAACAATTAAAGCGTAAAATATATGCTTACGTTATTCAAGTATGCTTAGTTTATGTTGTCTCTTACATAAGACAGAACCTTGGAATAACGAAAACAACATCAAAGCGGCCAAAAAGGTATTATTAATAACGCTGTTATTATAAAAGTGTTGCATGGCAGTAAAAATTCTTTAAATCGATGACGCTCAGGGTATGGCAAGCTCGGATTATCTAAAGCCTCGATATCCATAATAGGTAGATTCAACGGTTCTGCATAGTTCCCTCGTTTAAAGCTTTACTCACATTCTCCCATTATTGGAAAACGCTACCCATTTGAAAATACTATCGGGAAAATATTCACGCGTTTTCATCACTGGTGCCTATTATTTCAGTTTAAAGCTGGGTTTGAACGCTTTGTCGACGCATCGGACTTGACAAGAAAACGTTCGTGTTTGGAAACTGGAAATCTTTGTCGCTAGAACATCATTGTTTAATTAAGGATAATTCTACGGAGGATCTCACAGCTTGGATGGTAATTCAATTATTCCGTAATTGTAATATTAAGGCAGCTACTTATAAAATTGTACTAGTATAGCCTATTTTGTTCAAAACTGAATCGTTTTATTTAACATTCAAAGCTTGAATATACTGGTAGAGAGCCACACTCTTTGTATAACGAATATTCAATCGAGAGAGCACTCCATGAACGTTCACAACACTAAATTAGTTTATGGAACCAAAATAACACATTTATTATTTCTATGAATACCAATTATACTTTTTTATGATGTTTGTTTTAAGTTGTTCTTTTGTAGATTCTTGGAGAGTAATTATTAATAAGTAACATATTTTGTTCAATTATTTAAGCAATGTCATATGCATTATTCAACAAACATTCTAAATAATGAATATTCTCGTAAGATATACCTAATAACACTGTTTGACTTTCATTACTTTACAGACTATTAATGTGGACTCATTTATGAGAGTCATAAAGAAGAATTATGCGCATGTCGGGTGATACATGGAACGTGAATAGAATACTCGAACAAATTAAGAAAAGTTTAATTTTAAGAAGAAATGTTGTATTTGTAATTTATTGTTTAAATATCGGTTAGTTAAGACAAACCCTGAAAAAAAATGCCTTATATTATTTGAACATGGTTCGTTTTGATATAATTTTTCACAACGGTAACATTTACAAGTCGGTCTTTTTCGTGTATTAAACGTATATAAGGTCTGTGCATGTAAGGCTTTAAATGTTATTATCTTGGATTAAATAATATATATAAACCAGATGTCGTATTTGTCTACGTTGTTATATCTAACTATTTTGTTTCAAATCGCTTCTAGTTGGGTATCGAATTTTTGCTTACTGTCATAAAAGGAAAAATCGGGCGTTCCCAAATCTCAAACTTCTCAATGGTAATTGTAATTGCGGCTTATTCCAAATGCTCTATAACAAAGGAGAATGTCAAATAGTATCAATACAATATTTTCGTTCCTTGTGAGTTGAAATGTATGCTCTATTGTGTTTAATGTGTATTTTTGTAGGAAATGACACTCACACGTATTGTCTCCAATTGTATATATAAGGATCAGGGTTCAGGAAGCAAAAACAGATTTCATTTGAAATTATGTTTTAATATTGGAGAAACTGTTAATCGGCAGAAGTATTTACTGTCCATATTTTTTCGGCCATGGATTGCTTGACATTAGATTATGCCCTGTGTATATGAGATTCATTCCAACTGTTATGTTAAGCCGCCGGAAATTGAAAACATCGGATTTCATGCACTTTACAATTGTCAAATGAAATAACAATATGATTATGTTTTGATTGCGTCACAGTGTTAATTTGGACCCGGAATCGATTTGTTTTCACTGATAAGATTTGATGCTAGTCATTTTGGTTCAGCCTTCATGTCCTACGACATAAACTGTTTATTTAGTGTTTATCGGTTAATGATACAAAATCGTCATTAGGCAAATTATTATGATTGGCACTTTACCTTCTTCTAATGCCACAAATATATTAGTGCCTCAAGCAAACTGTGATTCGGTATTATCATTTAAAGTTCATTTCAAGAGTAGGTCATTAAACGTATCTATTTAACATGAAATGTTTTACATATCGCCGATAAAACCGAGATCTAGTATGCTTCGCTTCATTGGAATTATAAATATTTTATATATTCGAAATATTTCTAATCTTTAAAACAAATCATTTTAAAAGCAGTTATATTGCTCCCCAGTGTCTGTTTTGCCTCGCACACAACTTCTGTTCGCTCATGATCAATTTGTCGATTATATTTACAACGATATATCGGAACACTACAACCATGTTATTCTTATATGATTATTAGGGCTTTAAGGCCTTAAACTGTTAAAGCATCTTTTAAATTAGCGCCACACTGTCAAGTTTAAATCAACATTTGTTTAGTTTTAATATCATTTGACATCATATCAATATTTTTCATTTATGACAAAAAAGCACAAAAATGACAACGAAAACGTAGATAATTTACAAATTTTAATCTGTATGGAAATTACTTTCTTATCTAAAACGATATTACTCTCAATATTGCTTTTATTAAAAAAGTATTATTCAGAGTCTCTAAATATTAGACATACACGTGTACAAATATAGCGGATAAACTGCGGTGTAATTGTAAGAATGTCTAGTTCTATTAACAATTGTGTTTAAGGAGAAAGTTTAACTTGAAAATCTCATGTATTTCATCTCTTGGATATAAAATGTGAGTTTCTATATACAGTTATTAGGAAAGGGATGATTGCATTGTTATGTAAGACACTTAAAGGTGTTTGTCGTTCAAAATATTTTGAATTAAATTATGAGCCAAAAGTTTTATGCTTTGAAAAACGGGCACCCAATACTTAACAAACATGAAACAAGACAGCTGTTGGTTTGTTCTTGTGTTAAATTAAAAATGTATACAGAAATACAACCATTATGTCGTAAATACTTGAACTACAGTGCCACCGACTCGAACTGAATTTTCGTCTTTTTGTACATTTTAACTTTTTTGTTATAAGAATTTATTCATGTATCGTGGATAAAACAACAGGAATAATATATTAAGAGCATCGACATCGGTGGGATGAATGGCACAAATTGAGCGTGTATGTGAGTTTATATAAGCATTATTAAGAAGTCAACAAAAAAATATCAGCTCCTAATTGTGGTCCTTAATATGTTTTAAACATGCATCAATTGTAATATAATTTAATTGACATTTAATCCATACACGAGTCAAATCGATGAACTACGTTTACCTTCAGCTTAAAATTAATTTGATGTTACTTATAAGTATTATTTGTATTAAAGGTGTTTAATTGTTTAGATCGATCGAAGTTATAACTGTATTTAAGAAAACACTAGCAACATACATGTATGTGTTTAGATATATTATAAAACAAACAATGGCTTTCGTAAGATTTCATAAAAAACACATAATTTAGGACTTTTACAATAATTTTAGAGAATAAGGATCGATCATTACACATTTTCTCACAAAAACGTAATTGTATACCACGTTCACGTTTTAAGAGTTTCGGGATCGAGACTTCGTTTTGTTCTTTGTTATTCTATCGATATTTAATTTCCTTTGTTACTCTATCGATATTTTAATTCCCTTATGGTATTGTGAACAAAGCATATCAATGTTTTCCTTTATTTATTTATTACATTTTGCCATTAAAGCAACTTTTCCTATCAGATATGTTTCCATTGTTTACAAACACTGTACCCAGAGCATTCTGGTATTGTTAGGAGATCGCCCAACTTATCTTGTCTGCCGAGTCATTAATAAATTGAATTGTAATGTCGGATTTATAATTGCGTTTTGTTTGGATTAATGACCATGTATTGTGTGTCAATGATATTGTCAGTTTTATCAATACTGTACAACAATAGGAGATTCAGACTCTGCTCCGTTCATTTTCGTGTCGATTGAGAAGCTGCAAACACGCTCATGTGTGAGGAATGTTCAGATAATGTTTTACGATATTTAAACATAGAAAGTGCAAACGGAGATTATACACTTTATTGTTTGATAAGTTGTTCAAATATTATAATTAGAATGTTAACAGTCAAAATAATTAGAAAAATAGTTATGAATCAATTTTGATAATTGTGTACCACTTTTTAAAATGATTAAAAACGTCAAACTTAGTAATATAACGACGAACATTCCAGCTCTAAATGAAGTCGACGGTTATTTAGTTATTTAAAAGCAAACTCTTAAACAAAAGTGTTCTTCCAAAGGGATTTTAATTAACATTTTTATATTTTACAGGTGGAAAAAAGTGCACCTGCAGTTAAATTAACCATCATGTGGGTTTCATGAATACAGAAGCACTTGTGATAATTTGTTATTTGACCAAACTTCACTACTAGAAGCACATCAGGTTGCGCACTATACAGAATCACTGGTTGAACACTGTACCAGCGCTGGATTGAATTGGATTATGTAAAAAATAAATGTTAAATGTTTTCCGCTTTGGAAGCTTATTGAAAACAACTTTTGAAGAAGTATCTGGACATATCTGCAATAGTCTTTTTACAGGTCTTTAACATTTTTTATATGTATACAAAAAAATATCATATTCTACAAAAGCACTTGGAATTAAAAAAAAATAAAAAATCTATATTACCTTGTGGAGGATTGTGTAGTTTGAATTATGTGTTCTTCGATATTTTATCGTTTTAAATTATCGACAAACACGATCTGTGACTATTATGAAATATAATATTATTCATAAATTATGAATAGGACGAGTGCATTACGGTCTTTAACGAACAACATGACTATAGCTTCAGAAGGCAATTCCAGTGCAAACGTGTTGTCATGCGTATCGCAATCAAACAAACACCCACTTTGCGAGGATTTGGAAAGAAAGGCTATGGACGTTAACATTTACCCTATCATATGTGCGTTCATGTACGTCATTTTAGGATTCGTTGGAAATTCCACTGTTATTTTCATCTACTTGACAAAGTGGAAAAAGAACAGGACTCGTGTTTTTATTCTTTGCTTAGGAATACTAGATTGGTTGAACTGTACATTTTCCGTTCCTTTAGAAATTGCTGTTTTGTTGCAACCGTTGTCCTTTGACCATCATATTCTTTGCAAAGTTGTTCGCGGTCTGACATTTGTCATTAACAACACGGGATCTTGTGTTCTAGTATCCATCGCAGTTGAACGCTTTCTGGTTGTGCATTACCCATTGAAGAGTCGACAGTTAACACCCCGATTTGCCAAGATATTGTGTCTGATATCGTTTGTAGTGGCTTCCGCCGTAGTGTGGCCATCATTTGTCTTTTACGGCACACATACCCTGATTATACCTTTGCCAAAGAACAACTTGCAGGTTATAGGAAAAACATGTCTAATAGCAGATGAACACGAAAACAGAAAAGGCTTAATATTGATTTTTACGACTATTTTGTTTGGTCTTCTCATTCTGATTTTCATTATTCTTTCCACGCTTTACATTGCAATCGGACGAAAAATCTACATCGCTACATGTACTGATGTCGGCTTGCACGCTTCAAGTTCTGGTCGAATGATGCGTAAGAGCATAGTTTCTGCTATCACCGGTGTTACCAAAACAAAAGATGTAGCTCAATTGAAGCGAATGTCGTCATCTTACCAAGATTTTGGGTCTAAAATAAAAACCAGGAACGTTGATTCAATAGAGGATATACAGGCAACAACTTCTGCTGGTAAAAGACAGACCATGTTCGATAAAGTTTTGGAAAAAATGGAGGAATCCAACAGTACCCATCAACCGGAAATTTCGTCGTTAATGACAACATACAATACTACAAGAAATAATAGTTACAGCGAAATAAACGCCATCAACCAGAGAACAAATATTTGCAGGCCATTAGTTAAAAGGCCTTTTGAGACTTTAAAAACAAGGGCAACACGGATGAACACTATGCTGATGAGAATGGTAACAATTGCCTTTATGCTGTCATTTACACCGTTCCTGATAATTTTAATGATTCGCTACACACACGATTCTGACATCTACAAATATTATATGTCTCTCGGATTCACTGAAAAGGTAGCTTATAAGGTATTCCTGAATTCCTATTTCATCAACAGTATGATAAACCCATACATATATGGTTTCATGAATATCCAGTTTAGGAAACAGGTAAAGGATCTTTTCCGCAATATATTCTGTAGTGGTTGTATCTGTAAACGACATGAACGTCGTAGTGCTGAATCAGAATCATTTATTTGATTTTGTTTAGTAAACAGAAAGTATACTTGGCAAGCATATTATGGTAAAAAACGTGAACGATTTTAGATAGGAAGACATTTATAGTGTCTTTTTTTACATTTCAACGTTCAAGAGGGATGACTTAGTCGCTTTCATCTTAATTTTAATAAGCCTAAAATATTCTTTTAATATTTTTATTCGACTGTTATGTGTGTGAGTGTGTGTGTGTGTGTGTTTTTGTCGATATTATATTTTTGAATCATAGATGCATGTGTCTGTCAATATGAAACAGTGAAATGCAAGTACAAGTGTAAGCTTCATACTGAAATTTAGTGATAGCTTGTAAACTATGGAATGCATTGGTTGCTTTTCGTAAAGGAGCCTTGAATTGGTTAACGAAAACAAGGAACAACGCGTTATATACGACACATTATCACAGGAACAAAAGCTGACTACGAATTAGATTAAATATTAATATAATGTGTGCCGAACCGATGTATTCTTGCAAAAAATCTTTAAAAAACCTAATATATTTAACGATAATTATAGACGATAGTTTCACTAGAATAAAAGCATTCATAGTTCTATGATATTTAAATTAAGTCTTGATTCAGTTTTTGGCTGCCCAAAGTTCATTTCTTTTTATGGAGCACACATATCTTTGGACGTGAAATTTATATATAAAACATTTAAACAATTCTCGTATGAGCCTAGCGCTAATAACTATTAAGCAACTTTATAAAAGACGTGTTATTGAAGGATGCATACTTTGTCCGCCATGTTTCCGCTAGCTTTCAGAAGTGTAATTTAAAATGAAGAAAAATATTATGTACGTTTTATTACCGCAATATCAGATAACTTTTTTAAAACATATAATATTGTTTAGTTATAAAGAAAGTCTAATACTTTTTTTACATAATATTCAAAATCAAGTAATGTATCGCACAATGAAGTGTATATATGTTGGGAGCAGGTCATTTGCTCAACTTTCTACCATAATTCTTATGGTCTTGAACATTTGTTACCTCGATTACATCCATCGCAAACTCGTAAACTTGATAGTAATTATTGTGTTTGTGCATACTGTGTGTTGTTGATATTTTAATTAATTATTAAATAAATCGCAGAAAATATTCGTGATTTAGTTTTTATTTTTCAACTAGCTATTCTTTGAAGTACTTGCAAATTCGAAATTGCCCTTACGCAGTATCAAACATTGCTCAAATCTTCCAAAGCAAAAAGCACATTAGATGAAAACAAAGCAACGAAACTATCGGAACCAATATATAATATGCAATTCTATTTTTGTGATCTGTTCCAAACATAAGCATTCCGATGCGGAGTAGTTAAGTAGATAAGACTGCTGAATGAGACCGTCTTGTGATCAAAGTGTTTCGCGCTGTCTTGTTTTTCTTACAAATTGATTTTATGATAAGAATCCTATGAAATGAATATTCTATAATGTTAATGCAGGATGTGAATAAATAAAGAATACAGATACATGTTTCACTAGGTAGGACGTAACACCATATATTAGCCTGGTATCGAGCACAATTGACATATTCCAAGAATAGTAAGGATGATGAGCTTGCTTAGAAGTTTAAACAGTTTAATATAAAGAAGTAAAACTCCAAAAGATGCAGCAACTGTATTGCATTTCTATCATACACACCTTCGTGGTCCTTTATCTTTCACACAGAACGCGTATTAGGGAACGTGTGTTCAATGCCCCTTCTTTATCTGACTCTCCGCCACATTTGTAATGCAAAGTTTTTATATGCGTATATAACCTGTACTATTTAGTAAGTGTATGCATTAAGATCGGATTTAACACATATACATATTAATATGTAAACGTCAAAGTGCAAAAGCATATTTTACGAAGTATTTATACAAACAAAAATCCGATTGCACGTAAGACAGACACACTCTTACGCAATTTCGTACGAAGACCTTTAGATCTGGTAATTTATCACAAGTAAGAAACACTCATGCATCAGACGTTAACAACTTCAACTTGGTCATACAATTAAAACTATATTTACATCGGGAATCATAATAGTAAAAATTAAAGAATTGTACTATACCCTGTTCACGAGATTCAAAAAAGAAGCAATCCACGGTACAACGGGCACAATAATAGGTAACTCGATATCATACGTTCGATTGAAGTTAAAAATAAAACTTACTTAGAGGGCTTAGCATCGGACCATTTTCCGTTAGCTTCGGTCTTTAAATTGGATTGTTACACAAATCCTCTATATCATGGGTATCAGGATGAAAGCAACGTTTAAACATTTAAGTTGGCTTTCTTCATAATCTTCTGTTTGCAATATGCGATAAACAAATGTATTTTAATAAGGTTACTTAAAGTGTGGTGAATCCGCTATATTTTGAATTAAGTATAGGCTTACCTACGCTGTCATGTCTTACCCAGTGTGTTCAAACATTTTATTTGTGATGTCGTTGATTTCAGAAACGACACATATATAATTTTGAATGCAATATTTACAAGCACAGTAATACTACCAAGGGAACAAGTCGTGGTACATAATGTATAGTTAACGAACAATCGCAATTTGAAATTGGCAAAAGACAACTACAATTCTGCAGAAGATAAAATACCGTTGACATGGAAATGAAAGAGACAACATTAAGCTGTATGACCTTATTCGAGTTATTGACGACGTCAACTATGCCTTCACAGCAATTGTAATTACACTAAGTTTAGACACGAGAGACCATCATTTTTCAAAACGACCTTTATACTAATATAAGCCATTAATAAGCAGTAATATACTACCGTTTTTATACGGGGTCGCAGCTGATCCTGACACCAACAGTATTTATTCTGTGAAACAACAACTTACATTAATTAATGTCAGTATTGCAAATTAACAGCACCAAACATGAGGTACGTTGTTTCACACAAGAAAAAATATATTTTTTAGTCGTATTTATACTCTCTGGTGATAGCAAACAATGAAATTTTGCGATATCATAGGCAGTGGTGTTGTAAGCCTTTTCATCAGTTAATATATTATGTAAAGATAAACCGACTAAGCGGCGACAGCTGGTTTTTCGAACCAATTAGGTCATATCATGCAAAAGAAAGCTCTCATACATTTGGTATATATTTTAACAAACTAAATACAGTATAGTCATGGAATTCAGATCTTATAACCATAATGTTCAATTATGCTGCTTAGCATTTATGTGGGCAGGTCATAATGTTTATAATAGAAAACTAAATTGTAAAATCCTTTTAAGATCCCCATACTTGTACGGTACAATAACCAGAATATAGTTTATTTGAACTTGCCCAGTGGACTCTGTAAATAACTATTAAAATAAGAAGCAACAATTAGTATAGCATAAACAATCAAATTGCGAGCATATTATTGCAACATGAATAACTTGCTTGAAGAGTCTATGTAACTTTTTAACCTTCATCTCCATGAATCGAAAAGAACATTGGGTTGTCTAACAATAGTAACTATGGACAGAGTAACACATTTACTGTTTGAATCACTTAATGCAAAATGCATAAAGAACATTTCTGTGAACATTCATTTTAAACTGTCTGAATTGTTAACGTATACAATACTTTTTATCGAAAATCGACTTCTTAATTATTCTTTAAGTCACATTGTACCAGGAATATCACGCCCTTATGAAGGACATTGATCGCGTTGTGGACACTGTATTAACGTATAGTTATGGTTATTGGGTGGCACAGTCGTGCCACAGGCTTACATGGTTAAATCCTGTAATAAATGTACTTTTTCTTATGCCAAAAAGGCAACGATCAATTCGTAATTAAACACGTGTTTTTGCTGTAAATACACGTTATAAGATAACAGGTGTGTAAGCGCGGTTACAGAATAGCAGAAACCCGGTAATTAATCCCGTTAAATGTTTAAGCGAATTTCTTAAGATGATCGTATAAATCTTTATCACAGATATTTCCAACGTTGTTTCTCGTTCATGAGATTGAATTGTCTGATTTGAATGTAGCTTTACTTTGATGTAACTTAAAATATATCTATTGATAAAACTTGCTCTTCATTACATGCTGAAAGAAATAATCTTCAGAAATTTAACACTTGTTGAGATTAATCATAATTCACATTTTATTTAGTTGACAAAATTACAATAATTAAAACAAATGGTTATTGGAAGAACAAACAAAAAATCAACGTAACTTAACCGGCATATTCAGACTACCATCCTCTTTCAAAAAAACTTTTCTGGTAATATATCCAAAATATGTAAAACAAAATAAAAAAGTTGTTTTTAGTTTATACCGGCCGGCTAGCGCAGTTGGTAGCGCGCTTGAGTACAGATTATCGTAGGTTACTACCCCGGTAAATTAGCTGTTGTGGGACGTGATATTTAAATGTCATACGTTGATTGAATATTGGCAAATAAAATGTTTAATTATGTTGTGCTAAGCTCCTATTTCGACGTTCAAACCTTTTTAAGTCCAACATCAATCAATCCGTTATTACGGTTTCATTACGGAAATGATCGATCATAGGACGGAAAATGAAGAACTTTGAGGAAGCAGGCACGCACAGAGATTTGATAAATATACTAACATACATCCCACCCATCTAGATATAGATAAAAACAGAGTTTGTGCTTACATCTGTTATGTAATTTCGCATTAACGATACAACACAAAATCCTGAAAAAGAAAAAAAAAGCATACAACACTTTTCTTTTTTTGATTCAATTACATACTATTTGACAGATAACCTTATAACGGAAAGCATCTAATTTAATGTTCTTTCCTTATAGGCAAATACGCAACTCTATGTAGTTATGCTGAATGGCTCGTTGTTCTGTTCTCACGAATCTACCAACTTTCTTTAATGGCCGTCTATTTCTTCATTTGAATTGTGCGTTGTATGTAACGTTTATTTTAACAAGAGAAATACGCCAATGTGTTACTTCATATGATACAAAATAAAGTTTGTTTCTACGAGTTAACTAGCAATGAACAGTCATAAAATATATTAAAATTGTTACCATTATTCATATTAATAGTGACACATTATTTCCACGCATTATTTCATCAATATAGCAACAGCCTTCAAGGGCTGAACCAAGGGGCTTCATATGATCACTGGAAACTCCGTGCTTTCTACACTACAGCCGGACATCTACACTAAATTGCACAGTTAGGCTGCTGTCCATCTAATGTATTCTCGCTTTAAATGTCACTTAATGTAATCAAAACTAAAATTGTATTATGTGTTCTTTGTTTCGTTTTCTACAGTGTAATCAACTAGATTGTATATATACCTGCATATTCACGGAAAAAAACGCCAACAGCAAAGTAATTAAAAACAAAACAAACGAGGATTGATACACAAAGAAACTAAAAACCAACATATGTAAACTTTCTTTTTTCAAACAAAAATAGTTCATGTCATCTCTGTGTACTGTTAGGGATTAAAATTGATCTGTTTAACAAAGCGCACAAACACATGCGTCGCCATGTTTAACGGTTGGATATATAACTTCAACCTTTGTTCATGATACTAACGATCGCAATAGAAACTCACTTATGCGATTGACATTTGTGAAACAACATTGAGAGCTATGGGCTTTTGTTGTTAAACGGCATATACAATTACACAGATCTGTCGTTTAATTACTGTTTTATGGGAAATCGACATGGACATATGAGATGTAAGTTGACATAAAACGACAACAATGTTTCCATAATCGTGAATGTTTGAATAGTTTGACATGTGTAAGTGAAATAAAGCGAACCGGAGTTATTTCAAAACGCAACACAATATATAAAATGTATAGCCTTTGACGCTTAAGTGACATATACAATTCTATGTTAGTGTTGAATACAGTTAGGTTTATTTTGCCATGTTAACAAAATAGAAAATCGAAACAATAAATAAAAGCGAATGTTAACTCAATTTTATCTAATGTTAAAGTATTGAACAACAATTGAATAATAAAGCGATTCAGGTGGTATAAAACCGGATAGTGTTTTCGCGGGTTCGAATCAGTCTTTGAGTACAATTATATTTATTGTTTAATTAATGCGAGCTCAGGATAAATTACATAAAAACGTTATATTTAAAACACGTATATGTTATTTAAGGTTTCAGAAAACAATGACAGCTCAAAAAGCTCATCCAAACGCGACTTAATACTGATTTACACATGACAGCGATCTTTATCACCATTAGACTATTGTTCCAATAAAAATGCCTTTGTTAAACACATTAAAATTACATACTCGAGTGATTCAATCTAGAACAAATCATGAAAACAAACACATACCCAGTAAATGTTTTCGTTTCAAAGTGCATCATATGAAACACAAATAAGTGTCCATTCATAAGTATCCATTAATCCCGATACACTGTATATAGTAACAAAATTGAAGGATTTACAAGGTCATTATGTAACAATTTCCCGAAGTATGCGATTTCGCCCGGCTCTAACTCATTCGTTATTCGTAATAGGAGAGTGAATGCGCAATGTGCACTCGCACGTTCACGATGGGGTCTCCCAGATTGCTTCAGTAGACGCAATATATTATAACTGTTCATAAACAATACATTTGAAGTCTCTCTCCATCCATCCTTCCAATTTGTAATATGTATTTAGAGATTCAGATGAGTGATCTTCAATTTGTAATAATTCCAGCGGGCTTCTTAATTGACACTCGGGCTTTAATTAATTAATAATGAATATAAGTGTCACATCGACTTTGTTTTCCAATCCAAATCACATGCTTTTTTGTTATCTGTTTTTTTGTTAAATAATGTTTACATGTGTACATGTTTACATGATATATTTGCTTGGAATACATTTTAAACTCAACGTGCTTCACAAAGAACTATTAGATATCGTTATAGAGAATGAGATAAATAGATGTATCTCCTTGAAACAGACAAAGATGTTTCACTAATAAATATAATTCTTATTTCAAATACAAAAATAAAAGGAATCAAATATGTGTTGGACGTTGTCGACTAGACGCCAACACAAACCCACTTACCGTGTACTATATCATCGTAAATAACCATATAGCAAGTTAGTAATGTTTTATAAAAATAGAAAGCAAAAACAATGTAATGTCCATATTTTCCTTATTCTTTATCATTCAAGATTTTGGAGAAAAAATCAAGAAATTCAAATGAAGTTACAATCATTAATCCAGTAAACTATTTAAAGAGACAGGTCATTTGGCCATTTGGTTTTGTTACCTTTTATCATTTACGTATCGGTGATTAGAACGAAATACAATCAAATATGCATTAAAATATTCAGAAAACAAATCATTCAACTTTATATTATACTAACTTGTGTTTTAGTTTTACGGTTATTTGTACAACACATTTTTTCTCCCAAACAACAAATCGAACTTTGCTTCCATTATTTGATATCTCCAGTCGACAAAACGATTCAAAATTCTTAGCAATGTTATGACATTTAAGGTTCTTGTTATAATTTGATATGAAAATTTCGTTATAATTTGTAAACGGATTAAAAATATTTTTTATTTTACCGCTTGCAGATAGCTGTGTAATAAATTTGGTATTTAACTTAGCCTTACTGCAATTATGTACATCTTTTGGTAATTATCGCACAATGTCAAGCAGCGCCTAATCATTAACCTTCACATTTAGAGGTTATATTTAACAAAAGGGTAGAAAAAGTGTGTATGTTATCCTTGTTTATTCTGTTTACAATCCAACACTCCTGATGCGTTAGACTCGTGGTTGAATAAAGGCAGCAAAAGCCATGGTAAATCGATTACCTGTTCAATAAGTTTAAACAACCGCATACCAAGTCTGGCTCGAAAAGTACATGAATACATTAAATACATTATACGAAACTAATATTTGTTTACATCACGCTCTTCATGTCTATATCGTGGTCTGATTCTGGTGTCTTAGCAAAGGTGTCCAGATATCGCGTTTATGCGCTTATGAAACGATAAAGTTTACGTTCAGAAAACACGTTGTAAACATTATTCAGAGGAGCCCTTTTTTTCAGCGGTTTTCCTGCCAAATGATGAAAAATATGATTCTAACCAATAATTCTTGAACGAACGAAATTAATTTCACATGAAGAGTTAGATCTTCAAAAACAACTAGAATTGCAACTAAAATCAGCGGATAAAAACCAAAACGATTCATTAGAAAATGTCAAATCATTAATTATAGGGGAAATATGTCCTAAACATTCGTTGGTGCGCTTCGAACGGACACAATAAGCCATCATTTTTCTTTTCTCCTCTGTCAGGTACTTAACTATTGAACACTTAATGTAAAAAAAATAAACGCTCGTTATTTGAAAAAAAACCCAACACCAATAACACTTAAAGGAATGTAACTTGACCACTGTATTCATCCTTCAAGGACATACTGCACTATATGACCTTATCTAGAATCCTGATCGAAAATTGTTTCTTGTCATTTCTTAATTCCAGACTATTTTGTTCAAAAAGTAAACAAGTGGTTCATATAATATATCAAATAACTCGATAAACCTTGGCAAATTTATCACTGTCCAAAATAACTATACATTAGAAAATAGTTTTACATATGTTAGCCATTTTAGAATAGTTTATGCCAGTAAACCAGGGCTAATGTCAGCAAACAATCAACATGTTTAACAACTGAGTATAGTAGGTTAAACTTAGACAGTAAGTGACTGAATGCAAATTTAGTACAGTAAGGACAAGTATTTAAAATTTATCCGAGCACCGATGCAAAAGTTCTACAGGACAATAATCATTGATTAATGTTTGTGTTGTTAACTTTATTTGAAAGAAAATGTATAAGATTTTTGATAAAAGCGATAAAAAAGCTGCTTATCGATAATGCTTATTTTGCAACATTCCAGTAATATGTTTCCCAGTCAAGCAGAAACTACTCATTTTCTGTTTAATAAATGATTTTGTACAGTCATAAATTGTGGTTGTTATGAGAACAGCATTATCATCAACCACCACTAAAAGAAATATACATATTTAAAGTAACATCGGCGTAATTGATACTTTTCTACTACAGTAAGAGCAGCTGACAGTTATTTATACAATGGCATTCGAACTATTTGGCTTTTATGCTTCGTCAGAACTTATATACCGCTCTGATATATGGGTAATTTTACAAGTAGACAATTTAGCGAAAGTACATGGAAAATACCTTAAAAGAATTCCTAATGTTAAAATGTCCACAAGTACGCTATTATTGTACGTTGCAACAGGCTATTCCCTCTGATAACACGCAGAGAATTACAATTTCAGAAAATATTGGTTCAAATTAATACATAGTTGAAGCGTTGATAATAATGTAAATGGTACATACATTAATTTACTCAACGAATGTGGATAACAAGCGTCTGGCGTCTTTTCGAAGAACCAATTGTTGCGAATTTTGGGCATTAAGATACTCTCTAATAAATGTCAAGTTATTTCTAATGAAAGTAACAACAAAAACAAAAGACATATACATCTCTGAATAAAGAAACGCAGTTAAATATATCACGTTCACTTTTTTGTAATGCTTTAAAGACACACTTGAAATTTCCAAATTTCCGGGGTATTAAGAGACTTAACACATCCAGGCTCTCCTCACATAAACATAAGATTGAACAAGGAAGACATCGTCATATAGAGCGAGAAGAACGAACGTGCGAGTTCTGAGACGCAACGAAACAGAAGACGTTTCATGTTGATATGCGGCCTCAACCGACATTTGCGAGGCCTTTACATGCCGTCTTATTTCACAATACAACCAAGCATGTTTAAATTTGTACATTTATAAAATGTAAAAAGAAAGTCATTTCAACATCGATAATCCAATTATATAACTCAGTCTGTTTACATAAGAGACAGTGTTATCAACTCTCCGGTGTTATGAAAGCAACTTGATACTATCTCTCACACTTATTTTTTCACATCTGCTAATTATCAGTGTCTATTGTAGTTCACTGTTAACATTTATGTGTGTGGTATTACATTAAACGCATGTTACTATATTGTTTATTTGTATGCTAATAATAAATTTATTTAAATAAATAGTATGTGTTTATTTGCTCTGTTTTATGTATGACTTAGTATCCCTCGCAAAGTTGGATGTACTTTGCTGCTCTGATAGTATTGTAGTAAACCCCCATTTAGGGAAGTTATATTTACTTCAGTAATATTATAACAAAAAAAACAACAGAGAAGTTATGTGTGTTGATAATATTGTAACGAACAAAAAAAAAAACAACAGGAAGTTAGTGATTTGTCCTTTGCAAAGATTCACAAAATAAAGATCTTAACACGCAATCTGAACACTTATATCGGAACTAGAATACATTCAATTGGAAACTTCCTTTAAAAAGATAATCCGATTTGAACACAAACCTCTGTCTAACTTATGTTTTCAGAGTGCCTTTATTCTTTTATTTTCAAAATGGCAAGGTACATCAACCTGTCCGGAAACTAAGTATCTGGTGTCCGGAACACGTCCCATTCCTGACGAATATATGACGGCTTCTAGTGTGTGGAATGTTGAAAATATGATAATCGACAACTATATTCCGGCGAGATCCAGGTATTACATAACGATTTTATATTTACATGTTAACATATTAAAGTATTAAGACATTGCATGTATGTACCAAAGTTTACACAACAAGATTCATATTTGTTTTTGAGCCAAGCTTAAATACACCGAGATCTATGCATGTGTACATAACCATAACCACATTTTTGCTTTATGTCTCAGAAATACACAGAAGGGTGTGTTTATTTGTTATAGTGCGTCTCAAGTGCTATTGTGGTTAGTTTTTGTCCAGCAACCTAGTGTTGTGCCTCGTCAATCTTAAGCTTTTCACATCTCTAGAGGCAATCTTCATGGATTTGGTTATACTGTAATTTTGACAAATTCTATGCCAAGTTCGAATTGAGTCAAGAGCTAATTTAAATTATGTCACCAGATTAAATCATAGAAAAAGCGTGTTACCACTCGAGATTCCACATATATAACTGAATCTGGATGTAACTTGATCGCAATCGTTTACCGCCGATATCCAGGCTAATGTTGAAATAGGGCCAAGTAATATAAATAATTGGTCGCTAATTCAAATTCCAGGAAAATCATCTTACCATTCTAGAAATCAAATGTATGACTCAATAATGAAACATGGTCGACATTTTATAGGCCAATTTTGCATTTAGTCAAGTAAAGTTACAAAATATTAGAGCAGATCAAAACTTAGAAGAAGATCTAGCAGCTATATTTATGCTAGATAACAATTAGACACCAAGTGAATTTTTATGAACGTTAATGTTTACTATATCTAAGACCAGTTAAAATTTGGGCCTTTTGGGGTAAAATGTGAATCATAAGGTCGTATCATTGAACAATCTTGTTTTCTCAATATAAGCCACATTAATGACTTTATCTTTTATAATTTTTCATCATGACAATATCAGAAACCAAGTTGAATTGGGTCAAAAGCCGTTCAAAACGAAATCACTATGTCATCTCAAAGAACAATATTTGGATGAACACTTTAGATGCCTCATTTGAAATCTAATTAATACAAAACGTCGTCTGAATAATGGTATTCACTATATCTGGTCAAAATTTAAACCTTGGTCATGTTTAGAGAAAAACTAGTACACAAAGTTAAATCGTTTACATTTGTTCACCAACTTTAAAGAAGCACTTAAAGGCAATTCTGGTCCTATACGTTGATGGGCAAATAGGGACTCCTTACACTAGAATACATTTTGAAAAATAATTATAATGATCGCATTGTATTCAGATTGGAAAAAATGGTCGCTCTTGTATCAAAACATTTCCAATGTAAAGTAGTTTAATATGCACATATACGTGCGTATCGGGAATTGGAAACATGCAAATAAAATTAAATGATTACAGATTGATACAAAGGTGCACAAAAACACAACTTGTGATCGATAAACACATGTTAAACTCGATTGGTGAAAGATTGTAATTTTGCAATTTGCCGACCTGGATGACCCTCTTGAGTGAATTTTAAAGTAACCAAACTATATTGTATTTGATATAAAGTAATTAACGCTTCTCAGTTTATAGGTTTATATAATATCCGCCTATTTTTGCGACGTAGTAAAAAATTCAGACCCACTTTGATTTCCTTCAGTAGCTCTTTTACCTATCACAATCGAGTTATTGTGTAAATTAGATGAGCGACTTTGCCTCTTCAAGGAAGTAACTGTAGTGTGATTTGCATCTTGTATGTTAAAGCGTGTCTAATTGACATTCACACATATATCATGAATACTTTATGGCGTTATGTATTGAAATGGTGTTCACAAGCAATTATTCATACAGCTTGTTTTATGCAATTTCATAGAGCTTTTTGAAAGTTTCAAAAGCAGCTGTAAATAAATTGAATAGTACTTACTGGAGTATTGAATTGACTTGATACTGTGAGCGTTTGCGATTAATTAATTGTAAACTCAGTGTAAGGTGCCTTATAAGAAAAAACTGATTTTAACCTCCACTGCTTTTAACTGACGTATCTACGGCGGGATTCTCACCTTTAAACATTCTTAAGTTATGATAAGTAGTTTTGTATAGTGGTATAAATTATCATGTATCGTATTGTCCCTTGCTTTAAATACATTTTTGTACATGACTAGTTGATGTCTCTGAAGTTTTATGTTTTCTTGTATAAAAGTACTTACTAACGTGAGGCTACCAATAAGAATATGTTAACAAAAGGATTCCGTGGTATTAACATTTAAAGCCGTCATTAGAGTCTAAGACTCATAGTCAGCTTAACTGTTACACTTGATTTAAATACAAGGTAATGGAAAGGTCAACAGCGCCAGCTCGATATCGACCTTATCTGTGCACATGTTCCTTAATCGTTTTCAAGGAACCTATAGCTCGAGCCGAAATTAAATTTTCCATCTTATTAGACTTTAACATCTAGTGAAATGACATACGATAATATAAAAAATAAAGTTTGAATGCATTCTTCTTATATGCACATCATTTGGAAATAGAAAAAGAAGTTATATTGCATGATATTGAAACCAATGATCTTACGTGCATTGTCTATGTTTAAGATAGCAAATGTTCTCTACAAACATTAAATGTTGAATCGCTAACTTTAACTATTTTAACAATTTACGCTTTTAAATTTTGTCAATGAATTGATAACGTTCATAATGTATCCAAAGATGTTGTAGTTGTTTTGAATGCCGCATATGTCCGATTTGTGTCTAGTGTTGCTCAGTAATTCATATATCTTTAGTGTATATATAATATGACACGATCATTTTGTTCGCCAATAACATGCGTTCATTATAATTCAAGTGGTGGTATTTAATCACATACTTTATAATTTAGGGTTAATTTAATATTATTTGCTGTGAGTGGATAACCTAACCTGTTCATCTAAGACTTGTACTTTACATATTTGAGCTAAAACAAAAAAAAACACCCGACGGAACTTTCGTAAAATCGGCTCCAGTTTATTGAATTTCTTTATTCTCTTTCGTCAAAATTGTAGGCTGGATACTAAAGAAATATATGAAAATAATAGTTAGCTCAATGGCTGTTGGGCTGCCCGAACGAATGATGCTCAGCAGTGGATTCAGGTATGGTTGGAAATGTATTTCTAACTTAATCAATTAATAGCGCTGAAGATCATATACATTTGTAAATAATTATGTTACTAAATGCATATGCACATTTAAACATAATAGAAATAGGTGATAACATTATCAACATTATCAGTTGTATATAATGATAGGAGAGTGTTTCCATTTTCACATTATTTAGGCAAGATTTCTAGAAAGGAGCTACATTACTGGAATAGTGACCCAGGGTTGAAACGTGGAAAGAGGTTATTACCAGCGAGTTACTTCATATCAGTTTCACATTTCAACAGATTGTGTGAATTTTGTAACAATCACAAAACCAATCGGTGACAACGAGGTAAATTAATATTTTTCTTCATGATATTTTCTTTTCGCAAAAGATAAAGTGTTCAATGCCATAATCTGTTTAGTGCCATTATTCTCGACCTCGGTAGCGCTTGATAAATTATGATGATTCAGTTTATGTTTCATTTTGACATGTGTCGATAATTGTTGCTTTAATTTGAGTTAGCCAGAAAATAAATGTTTGTGAGGTGATGTTCTTAAATTATATTCCCTTTTTCCAGATATTTCCTGGCAATACCGACCAAGATTCGCATGTGACAAACGTGCTGCCTAGTCCAGTCCATGCTTTGTGCGTGCGCATCCAACCGGTCACGGGGGTTTGGCACGTATCGTTACGCTTTGACGTGCTAGGTTTTCCTTGTGGAAGTAAGTTGAACTTATATTGATTTATACGTTAACTTGATAATGAAAAAAAAACACTAGAAAAGGTTAAGAATTGATATATTAAAAGCGAAAACAAATGCAGTTTTGAATACAAAAATTATATGCACCTATCTTTGGCAAATAACAAGTGACTATAGTGACAATGAATGTTGACAAATTTTTATATCAAATTATTAACATCAATGGATGTACATGTATTCTAAATGTTAAGGTTTGGAATAAAAACACACTTATTTTTGAAAACTATAATAACAATATGGGAAGAAATGTATATTATTATATAAAGAAACAATTGTAATTTTATGTAGAAAACACACGAGTTTATTCCGCGACGGTAACACAAAAAAAAACTGAATTACTATGTGGTCTTGTATTAACCAAGTCGCATAATTGATTATATTGAAAATAAAATGAACGAACTCTTATAATAAATCAATCAATAAATAGAAAATGAGTTCCCGATAAACGTCTGTATTTGTTTAATATGTTTCCGACCTGAAAAAAATGTTAAAATTGTCCCAATGTCTTAAGTTAGGCGTTATAAACAGATTCATGTCTTCTGATGTATGACATATTTAAGTGTATTTTGTTCGAATAATGCTATTATTAAATATTATTCTTAATTAACATGTATTAGCATACGAAAGTTTGCACCTGCATACATAATATCTCACATTCTCGTTCACAGAAACATGTCTATTGTAGGCGTTTTGTGTTCGATCAATTGCAATAACTGTTACTGTGACAATTGCACCAACTGTGGAACCAAATGTCAGTTTACGTGTCCGAGGTATTGTGAACGCAACGGCACAAGCCCTAGTTGTTCCGCTGACGGAACGTGCGGATAAGGATGCACTGAAAATCATTACGGGCCAGTGTGCGAACAAAAATGTTCACCTTACTGTGCTCTATTTTCGCACGGAAACGTGTGTTCCAAGGATGGCTCATGTCTTGATTGCTGCGTTGCAGATCGTTATGGTTCGCAATGTGAACAGATCTGCCCCACGAGCTGTGCATCGGTGGACAATGGCACCAGGTGTGATGACCAAGGTGTGTGCGTTGACGGTTGTTTCCAGGACTTTTTCGGTAGACACTGCAATAACCCTTGTCCAACGAACTGTGCACCACGAGTAAATGGTAGCAGGTGTGATCAGCAAGGTGTTTGTGTCAAGGGATGTGCAAATGACCATTTCGGTAGACAGTGTTCGAACATCTGTCCAACAAACTGTGCACCAGCAGCTGTAGGAAGCCGATGTTCAGACCCTGGCACGTGCACAATGGGATGCATTGCGGGATATACTGGGAGTAAATGTGGTGAGACTTAGCTGAACAATCGTTTTGTTTGAATTATTGTCCCTATATATAATTTGTCGGAAACGTAGGAAACTGAATATGGTTTATTGAAAGGGATTGAGTCCGAATGTCAATCTTATAACCGCAATTGTACCCTCGTAAATTATGTAGTAATATGTTCATCACATTGCCTTTATGTTTTTAAAATTACGTCATTTTGAGTGCAAAAGATCTTTTTCGATAACTTATTTGTTTACAGAATCATCTATAGGGATGTTAGAAGAAAGCGTGAGTGGGTATAAGAAAGGAATGATTGCAAGCTTGATTGTTGCTGTTGTAGCCATAGTTATTATCGCGGTGATGATCTTCTTACTCCAGAAGAAAATGTATTCTTAATCTAGAAAAACTCAAATAGAACTAAACGAACTGCCATACCGTGATGCATTTTCGATTATTGTAGCCTGCGTTAACATGTACATATCTTACGTATCGATCGATAAAAGTGTCAGATTCCACATAATTCTAATGTTTATCATCCTCGTGTTAACAACATGTACAAAACATGCAATTGGATATCATCCGTTTTTATAAAACAGCTTTCACAATAGTAATAGGCTGTACAATTGATTAATAAGCATTAAACAATATGTATGATTATTTGTGAATTATTCTGTCCGTGACTTACATTTCAGACAGACCAGTACAGATGTCAACAGATCATTTAACGTACGATCAGGTATGACAATTTCAACTATCAACATCATCGTATGGGTTCCATACATCATCGTTTGATAAGCCGCTTTGATTTAATAATTCTCTATCATGGTGAGTTCACAGTGGCGATCAAACCATTTTGATTTGTTAGCTAGCTACATCTTCAAGGGATTTTGCGGAGCCAAATCCAGCGTCATGCTTTCTCAGTATGCGTGTAGTCTGATGCCTATAAGAAGTATCACCGTTTGTTATATAATTGTATCTTTGCATATATATTAAGTGATTTAACTTCAACTAGCCACGGTCGCAAAGTGGATAACATATATGTCATTTCTGTGTTAATAATTCATAAAGTTCATGGTGTCATCTTTATAGGGCTAGCAGAACCCAAGCAATACAGCATGGACACCTGTAATGCGCATTGCATCTTGGGCAAGCAGAGGGAAGAAGCCGAACCGTATGCGTCAATTTAAATTTGGACATGCTTAATGTCAATAACATACAAATGACACTACATGTAATTTTGTAACATTATATAGTGTGACAGTCATATGTTTTTTATTACTATTTCCTTAATACTATTATGTAGAGATTGGTTGAAGACAATGTAATACATAAGACATATGCCGGGTCTTATTAAACATACAATGTCATCCTTTTTTTGCTATATTAATACTTCTGCAGTTTAATTGTGATGTGCTATATTTTCCAGTACATATGCGAGGTAAGTCTTTTTTCAGAGGTATTATTCGCGCCAATACGTTTGTTTGAATACTATCAATGCATATCAAAGCTCCAGCAGTAGACATTATTGTCTTATTCAAAAAGTTTGTTATGTGAAAAATACGGACAAATTTTCTCGTTCTTATGCATATTCGCCTTAAATCACTGCCCATATATAGAAACTTAAGGGTATAAAGCTTAATCGGTTAGTGTAATACTTGTTATTTTTTATTGTCCTACATTTAAGTCCTTTTGTTACACGGGATGCTCATTATGGAACAATTTACCCTCCAGTATAACACAGATTGATAGATTGACTGTTTTTAAGTCATCTTTAAAAAATCATTTATTAGAAAATCTGTAATTTTTTATGTGTATTGTTTGTTTTTTCGGCTTAAGGAATCAGTTTTAGTCAGCAATTTTTATCAAAATTGATCCTATCTTTCATATATGTTATGCATTCTCCATTTTTTATTCTATGTATTTTAGGATGGTGTAATAAATGATGCTATCTGTGATATCTAATTTATTTCTTACAAATTGTTTAATAGTGTATTTTTAGGATCTCATAATTAATAATGATATCTGTGATATCTTAAGTATCAAAATGGTCTGTGATATACATGCATAGTATTTAATATATTTATTTAAATTATGTTGGTCATTTTATTGATGTAATTTTGTTTAATATTTAAGTGCCACTCTATGTCATGCCACCAGCTCAAAGGACCACAATGGAAATATGGGTTTACCCATTTTTGTGTTATCCTTGGTGTTGGTATGTATGTAATGGTATATTTATTTTCATGTATGTTATATTTTATATTTTGTACATGTTGTAAATGCCCTTGTATGCATTCCTTGCCGAAATAAATCTATCTATCTATCTATAATATATTTTCAATCCAAAGATGTACGAACGTTTGTATTAATATTTGCAAATTTCCGAGGTATGCGAAGTTTTCGTTGTCTTCATAAGAGATGACTAAGAGTTCTAAAAATAGCAAACTACACTACATCTTTTTTAAATATATATATCACATCAGCATTGGTAGACAAGATACAATATTCAACGTATTTAAATGGTCCATGCACCTTTGATGAAAAAAACATTAAAACGTTTCTAGTATCTTCATGTTGATATGCGGCCTCAACAGCCATTTGCGAAGCCGTACACTTTCGTCCTATAACACAAGACGACCTAGCATGTTTAAATAAGTAAACTTGTAAAATGTCAAAAGCAAGACACTTCAACATCGATTATCCAATTATATTACTTGAGCTTTTAAAATATGAGACAGTATTATCAACTCGCACGTGCTATGCAAGCAAATGGATAATATTTATCCCACTTATTTGTTCATTTTTGCTAATTATTTGATTATATTTTATTTCACTGTTAAAATACATGTGTGTGGTATTACATTACACGCATGCTACTATGTGTTTTATGTGTATTGATTAATTAAAATATTCTGTTTTATTTGTTGCTGTTCTATGTATTACTTCGTAACTCTCACACTGACAATGGTTAATGCGATGTGCTATTCTGATAGCAATGAAGTTAACACATTAAGGGAAGTTATATTTACTTCAGTAATATGATAACACCTACGACAAAAGAGAAGTTATGTTTGTTGATAATGATTGAACGAACACACGAAAACAGGAAGTTTGTGATGTGTCTATTGCAAAGCTTCACGCGATTAAGATCTAAACACGCAATCTGAACAATTAAATCTGAACTAGCGTATCACAAGGAACTAAACCTGGCTAACCATTCACCCACATGACATTTTACAAATGTAATCTGTAGCATCAGCAGAAAAAATAACTTTCTTAAGTCTGCTAGTTGTGTGACTAAAACACTTAAATAATCAGTTACACCGGAGGAGCTTGGAAAAATCAGAACAAGGGTTTAACACAATTTAGTATCTCACCAGTAAAGCCTTTTCAAGTTTTGAAAAATATACATTCTGCCATAAAGTTTACAAAAAGGTGCTTTTGATAAGGAACTTAGAAATGAATAAGATAATTCTTAAATCAGGGTAAAACTAATAATACAGACATATACAGGAGTGTTGTGCCATTGTTAAATATGTCTTTAAATAATTGTTTTATGTAACGATTACACAAATCCTCAATTGCTTTCTTATATTTTAACTTACCATAACTAAGACCAGTAACTTCTGCTAAGTCCTAGTTCTGAGAAAGATTACGTGTTGTCTAAATGTATAGGAATCGTGTGGCCAACACTCCATCATGAAATGTCTGTGATTTCTGCTTAGGTGTTTAACAATTAAGCCATTCAGGACAAATTCATAATCAAAACATAGTGCTACATGTAAATTTTTTATAATTGTCATATTACATTGATGTCTGAACTAATGACCTGGTTCTCTGTCTCAATGTGCCTGTCACTTCTTAGCAATCATTTGAAAATCCACCCTTGCTGGAGAAAGACAATGTGTTGAATGCTTATCTAGAACTGTGACCTTGACCTTGACCCTAGAGATACGTCTCTTTGATGTGTCATGGCTTCGCAAACAGCTTGTGTAACTTCTAACAAGTAATTTAAAAATTCCACCATATAGGAAACCGAAATGCTCTGGAAAATGTTTTGACAGTTAATGTTTATATATTTGACCCTGAACTTCGAACTCAATAATGGACCAAGGGACCTGGTTCTTTTGCGCTTGACACTTAATGTCACAACCATTGTAGTATTAAAAAGCCATCCATTGTGGACAAAGTGTAAGGGGAGGATTTATTAAATTTGAACTTGACATTCATGCAGACATTGACGTTAGACCTAAGTGTTTAGTCTTACACGCGCCACGTTGGCCAATTGTGCTTATCACTTCTGCAAAGCTTTATCGAAAACCATCCCTGCCGGACGAGGTAATGCTCTGGACAAAGTGTAAAGTTGGGAAACATTTTCAATAGACATTAAAACGTGTCCAGAAGTTGAGACCTAGGGATTTGGTGTTTGTGCCCAGCATTTATTCTCATCATAACGTTTGTGATTTATATTTTTATTTGAAATGCACTAATACTAGTCTAGATATCAGGTTTTATTACGTGCAAGTAGTTGACCTAAAGTGGTTAAGTTTCAAACTCGGCTGAAATAGCATAAGGGCAAATATTTTAACCAAGTTTCATGTTCATGTAATAAATATGTCCCCACAAGGTAAATGTTGACTACGCACGACAGAAGACGGACGACGAAAGAAAAAAGAGTATCTCACAAACCCACTATGTGCACAATGTGCGCAGGTGAGCTCAACAAATTTTGCATGTGGTAACTACTTTTTCTACCCCCGAAAAAGATTCTGTAAATGTGTCTTTTCTTATTTAAAAAAAGTTATTTCTGTGCAACAAAGTTACAAGCAAAACCATTACGCTTCATAGACCAAACACACATTTGACAAATGTACTCTTGAAATAAATGTTATCAATGAGTGGTACTTGAAAACCCAGGTACGAGTAATCGCTCGACATTAAGGTTATATATCAAGACGTCGGTTGCAAGTAATATATATGTTTTGTCATGTTCATAATATAAGCGTTCAGCACAAATATGTCTTTCAAAAGTGTTAATTAATTTACGATTAAGAGTTAAACATAACTGTGTGCCACTGGAACTTTTGAAAGAAGCGTGAGTTGATAATGAACTCCACTTAATGTGTGTTTGCTTTTTATTAATTTCAATGCATGGATACTATACTTCAATCAATCAGTAGTGTCAAAAAGATGTACACACGTGTTTATCCCCTTTATGACTTAAACTTTTGGTATGTAGTAACGTATTATTAGTATTTGTTTTGGCATTATTTGTGTATATAACTAAGTATTTTATTTAAATAATATTTTGATTTTAGTGTTCGTCGTTATCTTTTTTCAACGAAGGGTTACCTTTTCGTATTATAAAATGTGAAACTGATAAGTCCCCTTATTGGATAATATATACTTAAAAGTTGAAAGCCTTAGATGTAAGATGTCGAATCTTGAAAGAAATGAATTAAATGACATATTTGTATCATTCGATTCACGTCATAGACAATTAAAAATTTACAAAAAAACACGAGAAAAGGGAGGAGTGATTTGAGTGTTTGTCAAGTGTGAACATGTATTGATTAGATCTACTGAACTCATTTAACATATAGAGTTGCCACAACAACTTAATTGAATAAGCCACTTATCAACGTTAACGCTAAGAAGTAATGAACTAACTACAGTTACAATCCGATAGATTCAGAAATTCATGATTTACATTTTAAAATTAAATATATATTAAAAAAAAATGGATAAACTTTTAAACAAGTTCATATTACAATTTTATCCGTTACAATCCGATTGATTCATAAATTTATGATTTTACTTTTTAAAATTAATTATTTATTTAGAAAAAAAGATAAACAGTAACACAACCCAACATCGTATCGTTTTGTATTTATTTTCTTATTAGGCAAAATTTTAATAGTGAACATGCAAAATAAACTATTTCTCCCGTTTCAGCTCAAATAATACGAAGATTTACAATTTAAGTAGTGATTTGACTTTAATACACAAGTCCCTTTTGAGTACATTGCGTCTCAAATTATACATTTGCTGCGTGATTAAACTATGTAATTGTCGCCCTACTTCTATGTTATAAGACGCATATAGGTATTTATTTGTAACGGCTACTTATTTGTGATTTTTTTCATAACGTTTTGTTTCAAATGAAATATGCGCATTAAATTCCCATGACAAATATACACTGAAGCTGAAAAACATCTGTAAACAAATCTTGTTGAACGTTTTCGAATCACTTAAATTGTAGAATCGCTTAAACTTGAGTCCGACAAAATCTGTTGGGTGTTTGTCATGATATGCTGTGTGTTGGTTATGGTATGTTGTGTTTTGGTCATAGTATGTTGTGCTTTGGCCATGGTATGTTGTGTGTTGGTAATGGTATGTTGTGTGTTATTCATGGTATGCTGTGTGTTGGTCATGGTATGCTGTGTGTTGGTCATGGTATGCTATGTGTTGGTCATGGTATGCTGTTTGTTTGTCATGGTATGTTTTGTGTTGGTCATGGTATGTTGTGTGTTGGTCATAGTATACTGTGAGTTAGTCATGGTATGTTGTGTGTTGGTCATGGTATGTTGTGTGTTGGTCATGGTAGCCTGTGTGTTGGTCATGGTATGTTGTGTGTTGGTCGTGTTATGCTGTGTGTTAGTCATGGTATGTTGTGTGTTTGTCATGGTATGCTGTTTTCTGGTCATTGTATGTTGTGTGTTGGTCATAGTATGATGTGTGTTGGTCATGGTATGCCGTGTGTTAGTCATGGTATGATGCGTGCTGGTCATGGTATGTTGTGTGATGGTCATGGTATGTTGTGTGTTGGTCATGGTATGTTGTGTGTTAGTCATGGTATGCTGTGTGTTGATCATGGTATGTTGTGTATTAGTCATAGTATGAGGTGTGTTGGTCATGGTATGTTTTGTGTTGGTCATGGTATGTTGTGTGTTGGTCATGGTATGTTGTGCTTTGGTCATGGTATGTTGTGTGTTGGTCATGGTATGTTATGTGTTGGTCATGTTATGTTGTTTGTTGGTCAGGGAATGTTGTGTGTTAGTCATGGTATGCTGTGTGTTGGTCATGGTATGTTGTGTGTTAGTCATGGTATGCTGTGTGTTTGACATGGTATGCTGTGTGTTGGTCATGGTATGCGGTGTGTTAGTCATGGTATGCTGTGTGTTTGTCATGGTATGCTGTTATTTGTCATGGTATGATTTGTGATTGTCAAATTTAGATAAATTAAGAGATCATTCGTACAGAAATAAGTTTGACTAAGTATGTTCAAACATTTAACATCTGTGAAAACCAAATGTAAAACTATATGTTAACTTTATGTCAGTATGAAAGTGTATGTCCAACTTAAGAAATATATATTTTAGTGTTCACGAATTTGAACATACACAGCTGCATATGTTCCCATTTAAAATACCTGTAAAATTATGGCTGTAGCTGGATGGACGTGATATTGATTAACATGTCAATCCAGTTACTGCTAGATTCACTACAATACATGTATTACATGTAAACCAGGTAATTAAAGCTCTTTTCAGTATTTTATATGTGTAGGTTGTTGGACGTGTTTAGAGATGTATGAACAGTGAAATAGACAAATATATTTACTTGGACCATACTTTTTCCGACGTTGCAAGTATGAAAATTTTCTTATGGTTTACGAAATTGTTTAAATATCAAAAATAAATTAAATCCTTAATATTGAAAAAAAAGTCTCATTTGTTATTAAAAACGAATTTTGTCTTTGTCCCAATGGGAAATTAAAGCAGCATTAATTTACATTATTGCACTGTATGAGTTATTATATTTTTTCAGCACCAAATGGCGACCAGAGTTCTAGTAATCTGTGCAATAAGCCTGATTGCGAGAGGTCTAGTATACATGTTTGAGTTATTTATAAATGTATTGGTATCATTTCTAACAAATTACATTTTAAGATCAATACAGTTTAAAATTAACAACTTTAATTATGGCAATACTAATACTGTCATTATTTCAACTTACATCAAATTCAGTAACTAAAATATACTTACAACAAATAATTTGTCATTAACATTTTAGCGTCTCTAAGGATTGTCATGTTTAAAATTGTGTTGTGTAAGCAGATGTTAAGACTTATGTCTGCCTCGATTATTTGTTTCAAATGTTATTACTCCTTTAAATAAAGGTACCAAGATCTGTCCGGAAACTAAGCATCTGGTATCCGGGACATGTCCCGTCCCAGACGAATATCTGACGGCTTCTAGTGAGTATCTTTATCCTCCAGACAACGATCCAGTACAGAGTCATGGTGCGTGGAGATCCAGGTATTACACAACGTTTTTATATCTTAACATGCAAAAATACGTTTTAAAAAATATTAAAATAAATTGTGCATCTATTCATCAACATTCACTTTCACTTTCACAGCTTCATTGTTGTGTTCAAGCCAATCTTATCTTAACTACACACATATTTCATAAACTATTCACCGTTTAGCTTCATGTCATCCGAACACGCAGATTTTCGGAAAGTTTGAATTTGACTCATGTGGTGTTTATAACAATGTCAACCGGTTAAATTCTATGCAAACAACCCGTTAGCACCCAATATGCCACATGTATTACTCAATCTGATTTTTTTTTGATCGGAATGTTTATTTTGTCAAAATATCCAGGATAATCTTAAATTAGGGTAAAGTGGGTCAAATAATTCATAACCAGATTTAATCCCAGGAAAAACTTCTTACCAGTCTAGAAACCACATTTATGACTCAACGATACAATATTATCACAACGTTGACATTATCTATGCCAATTTCTGATTGAAGTCAATTGAGATTAAAAACAAGGTCAGCAAATCACATTTTAGATTAATAATATAGATTCAATATTTTTTACTAATTCTTATTTATATATCTAGTGAATGTTTATCAATGTTTATACTGACTATATCTAAGACCAGTTCGAATCAGGGCCAATTGGCGTCAACATCTGAATCAACACGTCAATCATTGAAATAACCTTGTAATCACTATTGAAACCACATTTATGATTAATTGTTTATCTTGACAATATGAGGACCAAATTTGAATTTGTGTCTTATGGTGGTAGAAAACGAGGTCAATATGTTATTTAATATAAACCCAATTAAAACGTTACTTAGTTTGACTATTTTTATTCACCATATATAGGCCGACAATCATATCTTTGACATTTATTGAGCTACTTAAACTTATTAAGCGTTTATGGGCCATGGTGGTCCTTCTTTGTCAAATGTAGACTTAGTGGAATAAATGTTTCCAAACTAATAATAATTGTTGCATTAATATAGAGTGGTCAAATGGCCGCTCTTGTATCAACACATTTCTAAGGTAAAGAAGTAAAACATACACATGTATTCGATATTGGAAACAAGCAAATAAAGATTGATGCGTAAATAATGCCACAAACGTGCAAAACAAAAGAAAAAGAAACACAACATGTGATCGATTGTTCCATCGGACAGGATGAAATCAATCGTAAACTGTAAGAACACACTGGAATTTTTACTCGATCCTTGAAAGTTCATGGCGATGTTAACCCATTTATGCCTAGTGGACTCTCCCATCCCTCTAAATTGGATCAATTAATTTCTAAAATTAGGGATGTCTAGTATATATATTTCTATATTTAGAATATTTCTTACAGAAATTCCTTTAAGCAAACAGCGCAGACCCTGATGAGACGCCGCATCATGCGGCGTCTCATCTGGGTCTATGCTGTTTTTCAATGCCTTTTTTTAGACGCTAGGCATAAATGAGTTAAAGTATTTCGCCCTGGATGACTCTCGTGAGTGTATTTAAACAAAGCAAAATCAAATTCATTTTAAGAATACCATTTTAGCGACGTACACATATAAAGTTCAGACCCACTGTGGTTTACTTCAGGAGCTTTTGTGCATACCTCACTCTACTTATTGTTAATATGAGATGAGAGAATGTGTCTGTCTCTTGGAGCAAATATGTATGGTTTGCACCACGTAGTATGACGTGTCCTTAAGATGTTCAACGATTATCACGAGTACTGATTCTATACGTCGTACGGTATTGAACTAGTTTTCATAAGCAAATATATAGAGAGCTTTGTTATGACATAATTTCATCGAACTTCTAAAAAATGCAATACGATGCTGCGGTAAACTTAAGTAAACATATAAAATTGCAATTTACATTTACCTGCAGTTTTGCTTGTTGATTGACTTGCAATGGTAATATATGAATGTTAATAGCGCGTTTGAGATTAATTACGTGTGAGCTCGGTGTAAAGTTGTGCATGCCATTAAAAAAACAATTTAAGTCTCCAAAGGTTTGGATTGAGGGTTCTAAGGCGAGCAAGTCAGCTTTAAATATGGTTAAGATATGCTAAAACGTGTGTGTATGGTTGTATGTATTCTTATGCACAGTGTAGGCAATTAGACATTTGCGTCAACAACAGGACTAGCGAATGTCTCTGAAGTGTTTGTTTCTATCATGCATAACATTACTTAACACTATCAATAAGTGTATGTTGAAGAAAGGAATCCGTGACGTTTACAATCAGACCTGTTATGAGCGTATCAGACTCATAGTAAGCTTTCACTTAATTAAAATACAAGAAAAGTGAAATGTAAACTGCATCGGCTCGAAATTAATTTTATAACAGCACAGGTTCCTTAAATTAAGGAAACAAAATGCTTAACACAGAATTATATTTGAATCTTACTTGAACTAAACAATAAAATAAGAAATTAAAAAAGCAGATTGAATACATTTCTATAATGAGCACATCACTTAAAAACAAACACTAGAAATTCTTGTTTATGATATAAAAAAGGTGTTCGTTTTTCCATGTTCACTATATAAGCGAATGATCAATACAACATAACGTGTTTAAAAAGACTTGTAATAAACGAGTATGAGATAAAACAACCCGAAGGAACTTTTGTTAAATCGCGTCTAATCGTTGGTGTTTCTTAATGTGCATTCTCGTTTCTTTATAATTAAAGGCTGAATACTAAAGTTAATGAAACTGGAAATTACTACCTGAGTGGCGCTTGGTCTGCTCAAACGAATGATGCTCAACAGTGGATACAGGTATGGTTGGAAATGTATTTCTGATCTTAGCAATTAAAAGGGTTATATACATGTACATAATTATGTTACTCAATTTATCTGTAAATTTAAATATGATAAAAATAGCGTATGTCATGATCAATATCATAAGTTTTATATAATAACTTTAGCGTGCTTCAATTTTCACATTATTTAGGCGAGATTTCTAGAACGGAGCTACATTACTGGAATAGTGACCCAGGGTAGATACTTTGGCGTAGGAAGTCATATCCAATGCGTTTCTTCATATCAGTTTCAATTTTCTGAAAACTGTGAGAGTTTTTTTAACATCACAGAACCAAATGGTGACAACAAGGTAAATTTATAATATTCTTCACGTTCTTGTCTGTTGGAAAGTTATACCGTTTTGCCATAACCGCTTTTTATATATGCTCTACGTCGTTAGCGCCTCAATTATTATGAAGATTCCGTTGATATTTAATTGTGAAATTTGTCAATGAATTTTTATTTAAATTGTGTACGTTATTATTTGGATAATCATGAGTATTGGTACTCATATAAACGGAACAATAACTTATGTCAGATATTTCCTGGCAATACCGACCAAGATTTGCATGTGACAAACATGCTTCCAAATCCAGTTCGTGCTTTGTGCGTGCGCATCAAACCGGTCACGTGGGAAAGTTGGATATCGTTACGCTTTGACGTGCTGGGTTGCTCGTGTGAAAGTAAGTTAAACTACTAATATCTATACGTTTATTCGATCATGAAAACACAACAATTACTAGCTGAGGCATAACACAGATTTTACAAGCGAACATGAAATTAGTTTCCAAAAGAAAAACAGAAATCACTTATTTTTGTCAAAGCGACCAAAATGAAAAAGAATGTAGGACACAATATTGCCAGGGTTTCACCCATGAGTTAATAACGAAACATCAGGTATAGATGTTAGAGAGCCTCATGTGGTTAGGAAATTGTACATTTAAGAAGATTATTTGTGCATTTTAGGGTATGCTGTGTGTACACTGAATGTTTCACTTGTGTGCACAACACAATATAAACACTACAATGAATATGTGGTTTATATTATTTAATGGTATTGTAGTAAACACTGTCGTACATCTATGCAATTAGACCAAATAATGTTTGCATAAGAACTGATAAAGCTCAAATGTAATCGAGTCCAAATGTGCGATACTGCCAAATCATACTGGATTTTTTCCATCTTATCTCATTCAATGGAAATTATGAGAAGAGTGTGAAATAAAAATATTAAAGGACACCTTTCTAATGTATTTCGTTTCGATTATTGCCGATTAAATATTTTTGGTTAAAGTCATAACAAATGCTTAACTTTAATGACTGCTGGGATCTACAAAAATAGTTGTTTTCATTAAATAGTTCATTTTACAATAATTAAGGCAATGCAAAATATAACAGTCACACATGTTATTATTTCGATTATTTAGTAAACTGAAATCGTTTCTCCTGTTCAGTTTTTATATTTGTAGACGATACCGCAAAGTGTAATTATTCTCCTTGTTTTTTAAATATTCGCGACCTAAAAATTCTACGATACTTGTCCCAATTTTGTCATTTGTGGGTTTATGATCGGATTATTTAGTATACAACATTATGTGTATGTTTTGTTCGATTGACGCTATTAAGAAATACAACGGTAAATGTATATTCATAAGAACGTTCGCACATGAATACATCAGATCTCACAGTCTCGTTTGCATAAACGTACATGTATATTGCAGGCATGTTATGTTCGGTCTATTGCACCAATTGCAAATGTGGCAGTTGCACAAACTGTGTTGACAATTACTATCCCAGTGACACGGAGTGTGTGCCTTGCCAAAACAAGAACTGTTTGGAATGTTCGAACTCAACATATTGTTTGTCTTGCAAGCATGGGCTTTACGGCGCTACAAGTCAGTATAACTGCTCTGAACATTGTTTAAAAACAATATGCCATATTAAAACTGGACACTGTTTTGATTGTGTTAATGCAAGTTATTACGGTCCTATTTGCAATGAATCATGTAGCAGCAACTGCCTAAACAACGAGTGTGACAAACATACTGGCGACTGTACACGAGGCTGTGTTGGTGATCATTTCGGAACAAAATGTCAGTTTACGTGTCCGATTTATTGTGAACGCAACGGTACAAGTCATAGTTGTTCCGGTGACAGAACGTACAGATATGGCTGCGCTGAAAATCACCACGGGTCAGTGTGCGACCAGAAATGCTCACTCTACTGTGCGAAAGTTTCAAACGCAGACGTGTGTTCTATAGATGGCTCTTGTCTTTACGGATGCGTTGCAGATCACTATGGTTCACAATGTGAACATATTTGCCCCACGAACTGTGCATCGGTGGACAATGGCACCAGGTGTGATGACCAAGGTGTTTGTATTGCGGGGTACGCTGGTGATAAATGTGGTAGGGACCTATTTGAACAATCTTTTAATTATTCTCCCCTTTCTATATATTCATATCATTTCATTTTATATTTGAGGGAAATGAAGGACGTGAACATGGTTTAATAAAACTATAAGGGATCTGAATCACAATGTCACTCTCATAACTGACACAAAACTAATTGTTCGCTCGTAAATTAAAACGCAAATGTTAAGTATTATGTTCATCACTTTGCCTTAATGCTTTAATAAATACATCGTTATGATCGCGTGCGTAAAGACGCTTTCAGTTACATATTTGTTCACAGAATCATCGATAAAGATGTCAGACGAAAGCGTGAGTGGGTATAAGTCTGGATTGATTGCAAGCTTGATGGTGAATGTTGTAACCATAGTTACCATCGTGATGATGATTTGCTTATTCCGGAAGAAAAAGTATTCTTACTCTAGCAACGCTCATTTATACAACTAAACTTTCTGTTACACTGTGATCAAAAAACGACGTTGTACTGCTTAAAATTAAAAGAAATACTATTGCACATTACGTATGTAATAGTTCAGTGAGTATATTAAGTATTTATCAATTTAAACAATTTTAATCTTTTACCTGTATTGAATGTTGCTTCTGTTACGGTTATACATAGCATCCGTATAAAGAAGTTAATGAGTCAGATTTCACATCATTCTAATGTTTATCATTCACGTGTCAACTCCATGCAAAAACTCTGCAATCGAACCTCATATGTTTTTCAACAATGCACAATTATACTAGGCTTTACAATGTACTGCTATGAAATTAACACTATAGATATGATATTTTAGTTTATTTTTTCCAGAATCGTTTTGTCAATGATTTATATTCGTGAATTACATTTCAGACTGATCACTAACGATGTTGTCAACAGCTCAATAAGTGACCGATCAGGTAAGACAAATACAGTTTGCACATGAACATATTGTGTTGTAGATTAATGAGTTATGGGTGTTTTCTGTTTTGTTTTAATTGTCCCTGTATAGTATTTGTCGTAACAGATATTCCTGTACTACTGATGCACCGATTACTCAACGTTAGTCTGTGGTGTATAACTTGCAGTTAAAATATTGTTCTCAGATTGTTGCTCTGACCAATAGAAATAAGATCAGGTTTGGTATTATATTTAAATATCATGTATGTTCTGTAATGGTAATGTCACCATTATTGTCTTGGTTACATACATCATCGAGTGTTTTGCCTATTTAAAACACATAATTCTCTATCATGGTGGGAACACATTAAACCACTTTTTCTTGTAAGAGGGCTCACGCGTTGATTGTGTCTGTGAAGCCGAATCCAATATAATGCTTTATTTTGTTTGTTTAGTCTTATGATGATTAAATGTATCAACGTTTGTTGTTATATAATTATATCCGTAGTCGAACAGTTGATAACAAATATGATATTTCTGTATTAATGACTTATGAAGTGTTATCTGTATAGGGCCTGCAGAACTCAATCAACGCTACTCGGAGACCTGTATCGTATATAATGCCTTAGACAAGCAGAATGAGGAAGCCGAACCGTATGCGTGTATTAATTCAGGACACGTGTAAAATAAAATGAAACACACATGTTATACAAGTTTTGTTAAAGTATATAGTGTTTGATATGTTAATATGTATTCTATTACTATGATATTAACCATTTATCTGTACACATTGATTGCACACGATGTAATAACGTATTAAGATTATTATGAAACATTTTATGTGGATATTTTTGGGAATATTTAAGTGCTCTGTGTAAGCTTACCATGGGGAGTAGTAGTCATACAGGCGAAATACTTATAGTGCATGAATGTGTTTTGTATTCGTAGTGCGTTACAATACTGAGAGATTGATTTTTTGTGTCAATAAGTGTTTTTATGCTAAATACAGTGATCTTTAATCTTAATTAGATATTGGACATTTGACTTATGGAAACACTTAGGTAACAACCATAATATCGATACAGTGAATATGTGTGTACTGCAAAGCGGTTTGAATGAAGAAGAGAGTTATCATAATAATAATTATATCTGACTTAAATTGCATTGAATATGCCCTTTATCCATTTGACCTTAATTAAAAATTGCAGAACATATTTTGCAAACTTAAATAAGCCATTTACACAAGACATCTGTCAGTCGATTGGATTTACTTGTTGTCTCGATTGATTGTACAAAACTACATATGTTCTCCAACAAATATTTATTTTCTTAAAAACTTAAATTTATAATCATGATTGTATTGCATTAACTTGTTTCGAATAATCAATCACGTTTGCTTCAAGTGTTGCTTTACAATTGTGTAGCTCCTTTATTGCAGTTAGTTTGTATATTGTTATATTAAATTAAATTTGCTGTGCACATGATTAATAAACTGTATGTGAGTGAGAGCTTCATGTACCATTTTTTTGTGTGTGCTTAGCCTACATAAATCTATATAAACATTATGACCCACAGGTGTGGTCAGTGTTGTATACTAATTATAACACCCAGGGCGGCATTTTAATTCCATAGACACTATTTTAATAATAATGTTTGTTATTAGCCATGATGTTATAGTCTATGTTATAAAAGGAGCATACATTCTGGAATTTTTAATGTAGGATGATAATCATCGCTCATGTGAAGCTTCGTATCATAAAAAGGAATTATGCCTACACGTATAAGGAATGTAAAAGAACGCTTTCGGGCAAGCTTGTGTCTACGGACAGACATACCGACAAACCGACGGACTGACAGACAGACGTCAATGGTGATTCCATAAAACGTTATATTCGAAGCGGAAGGGGTACAGTTATACGTGTCATTATTATTTCAAATAGTTTATTAATACTACGCAAATGAAGGAATGAAACATTCGTATGATTTTGAGGTATTGCGATCTTTAATTTTGTGGTATTAAGTCAATACCATCTTCTTAAGAAGTTGATAAAAAATGCACGTACTTATTAATAAAATACCATAATAATTACAATATAAAATTTATTGAATTTCTTGGGTTTATGATTTAGTATACGCTCATTTATGCAATAAACACGCATACTTAATAATACGGGTTTAAGCATAACGTTTTGACTAATTAATTTAAGGTACCTAAGTCGAACCGACAAACACGAGTTTTACATACTGGTACAATAAAAAAGTAAATTATAGCTCGATCTATTTTACTAGTTCTTCTTTGCTTAGTTATGACAAACGATAGAAATAACAACGTTTTAGTGTGAACTTGTGAATGATACAACAACCTAATACAACTGACAGACAATTATGAGCTCATAAAGCAAATAACGTTATGATCGACTTGAGTCCCTTTGTCAGCATCGTCATTGTTATTCCTGCCGCTGTTATCATAAATAATGCAACATTTATCGATAAACGTTAAATAATTGCAGAATATTTGCATTCCCTAAATTTTGACAATCTTATGAATTTAATTGCAAACGTGTTACGTTTACATAATAGTGTTCGAAGACCTGCTTTGCATATAATCTTGCAAATATCTTGCAAATATGACCTATCATTTTTATGACATTTTTATAAGTGGAAACACTCCTATCGGGAAGTAATAATAACTATAAAACAATGATTGCTTTGTATTGATCTAAGAGGCACATTTTATAGTAATACAGTGACAACTTGACTAATTGTTTATTGCAAATTCTTGGAAATGGATTGATGATTTCATTAAGATAACACCCTTTAAATTATTGACCACAATAAACAACGTTCACCGATAATTGTCGTAGAAACAAATGACATAAATTATAACAAAAATCTCCATTTCAGTACAAGTGGCTAGCTCTTGCTTCTCCGATTCAATTCTGTCAACACAAACATATTGTAGCTTTTTAGAGAGTCCCGTTTCATGCTCTACAATCTCACATTAAAGTTTGCATACTCTCGTGATTGTTTGAGACAATAGTGCAATGTTGAAACAAACATCGCCGCTATTGCTTGTAGCATATAATTTACAACTACGTTCATTGTAATAATTATAATTATGACGTGGCAACAATAATTATTAAAAAGAGACGTATTACTTGTGTCTATATAAACTAACAACATGTCACTCATGTATACTTCTATGTCTGCATACCCTGTAAGACTCTCTCTAGCGTACGCTCTTCATTGTTGATCACCTACACGTGGGACGTTAGTCGGGTGAGGAGCGCACATCGATTTCGCTAAAACAAATAATAGCATCACATTATACGATATACAAATATTGGCAAGCCCAAGCATTCATATCCTTACGCAAATAAAGATCATATTAACTCTCTTAAAATATGCACTAACTCGTTCTTCGTCGATAGTAATATTCAGATTTACGAAACTGACATTCTCTTAATAAGAATGTCAAGATGACGATAGTGTACTGATTCGTAGTGTGCAATAAATCACTGATGGATAAATATTTTATATCAAACAAGTATGAATGTCATTTAATTCATATTTATCAAGGGTAGGCGTTTCTGTCTTTTAGATCTGTTTATCTGAAACTAGGCAGTGCTTAACAATGATCCATGAATAATTACGATGCTAATACAATACCTTGACATTATGTACAAGTAAATACCAATACATTCAATTGTACACAACATCCATACCACAATAAATATCTTTTAAAAAAGACAATCGGCCTTGAAATAATAAGTTTACATAGTATGTCCTAATTGTTAAGTACAAAAAGACCAAAGTCATAGGGGACTAGATTTCAAGGACCCGATTACCGAATATGTATAATATACAAATTATATAACTTGGTACAATAGTTACTAAGAATACCCTCGACGCCGCTTGTAGAAATATGCAACGAGATTATACAGCAATATCAGTACCACATTCCCCTGATACAGAACCGGTTATTTGATGACATGAAATTGGAATTGTTAATTGCGTTTGTTCATGTGTGAGGGTAACTGCGTTTGGTGTTTGCTTTGCTATCAGAACAAAAATCATTTCCTGCTTTCGGAACAGACAAATGATCTCCTCAATCATATAACATTGTAACGCAAATTAATGAAATGATCAGTAAGGTGATTGCTTTATAACACGTACTGGGGTAGGATTCTCTTTGTTTTTATGGAGTCAGCAAATGTAATCGAATATAATTCAATATCAACAATTAGTTTGCCTATGGAAGGAATCGTTAATAAATGTTAAACTTGATAAAAATATCTGGTTAACATTTATGCAGCATAAAGTAGTCATATAGACACACGAATAGACTTTGATGTTCAATGAGAATGTTTGTTATAATTACATCTTCAAATGTACTTTGGTAGTTGTTGTTATGACGTTAAAATAATGGTTTTTGGATCTCTACAAGTACTTAAGTGCATAAATTTTAATGTGACGTGTTCACAGTTAGTCGAAATTATAATAATGTAGAATGATTATGATGCTTCCGTTAAAGTGGGCTCATACATTTAGATCACTTATATGAATTATAAAATATATACAGATGAATATAGGTCAGGGTGACCGAGTTGTTAAGGCGGTATCCTTTAAGTTAGCGCACCCATAATAATTTCCAGCGTTTTCTTTGAAGATCAGCAATGATCGTAAATGATCGGTTATTTCCGAGAAATGAATTATATTTTTGTCAAACTTCGATTTTTTATATATGTTCACGTAATTCCTATATAATACAGTATTTTCACAATAAATATTTAGTTTGATCCAAATATCATCTTAAAAAAACACGAAAAAAATGTAAACTTGATTTCGCGAGAATGATTTTTATCAGTTTACTTATAAATATCTAATTGTCGCAGCTTCTAATGTAATTAGAAACGTAACGTAGGGGACAGCGGGACAGCGGGTTAACCAGAGTAGAAGACGGACGGGGCGGACCTGGAGAAATCTAGGACATCGAGGGGGTTGCCTTAAAGAGGGGACCCGGGGCGGCGGACTCAGTGTGCTCAACGCTCTGGGAAAACCGTCTCGGGCATGAAGACGACAGCCGGTGACGACTAGAGTGGCCATAAAGGCAGAGCGGCGAGCTTGCACTCCCTTGGCGGAGGCGTTCAGACAGGATTGTCTTGAAATTGTCCAATTTTTTATTTTTCTACCAGTGCACATTAAGGTCTCATTGGCCACCGTGCACTGGTCTATTTGGATCTAAATTATATCTTTGGCAAAAACCCGGGAAGCCGGGGTAAATTTGACCTACTTTGGCTCAAAATTAATCTTTTTCCCCTGAAAGGTCACAGGGGCAGGTGTATACATGGAGCAGTCGTGAAGACGCTGGAGCACCTGTATATAAATCTCATATTAAAAAAAGCTTCTAATGTCAAGTTGTCGTGGCCCAGTGGTTAAGGCGATATACTCGAAATATTTTGGGAATTTCCCGCTCAGGTTCGAATCCTGCCGATACCGCATTCTTTTTGCGACGCGATTTATTTCTTTTCTAACGTTATTTGATTGAGTATAGCATATAAGCTATGTTTGTTGTTAAATATGTTGCAATTTGTATGCACATTCTTAAATTTTTAAAATTAAAAAGACGTAATGGCTAAATTGGGTGATTTACTGCTGAAAATATGAATCATGCATGTTGCATGTTCATTTTTATTTAAAAAAGTAAACGGTAAATCTGTCTATTTCTTCGTATTTTTGCTGTGTATCTATAAAAACTAAGTTAAAAATATTACTTAAATGAAGCTTTTTTGAATTTTATGACACTTTGTTTTTAACCAACCCAATTTGTACTTGGCTAAAACCACTTAAATTTCATGGCGCTCTTCCATAGATAACAAGATAAAAAAAAATGTCTGTACAATACTACTTATTTCATCTTGTTTAAACTTTAAAAATCCTTACTGCATCTGTGCACACCAACTGCATGCCCATATTTGGAAATCTGGATGAATTATGGAACTTTCATATACACCAGTGCAAATAAACTGGACAAAAGCAGAGCGTGGGGTGCGTTTGAAAAAATCTGTATATTTTTTTAAAAAGCACGGAAAACTACCTAAAAATTATCCATGTAGTTCAGTAAAATGATGCTGATTAAGAAAATAATACATTATATTATATTAGGAAAGGTTCCCATTACGGATGCGCTCATGTGTTTAACAAACCCAATTTCTTCTTGGCCGAAACCAGTTACATTTCATGGCGCTCTTCCATAGATAACAAGTCATAACAAATAAATGTCTGTAAAATAATACTTATTTCATCTTGTTTAAACTTTTAACACATTTACTGCATCGGTACACACCAACTGCATGGCCATATTTGGAAATCTGGGTGAATTATGGAAACTTTCATGTACCCCAGGGGTGCAAATAAACTGGACAAAAGCCGAGCGTGGGGGTGGTTTTGAAAAAATCTGTATATTTTTTTTAAAAGCACAAAAAGCCTACCTAAAAATGTGCATGTAGTTTAGTGAAATGATGCTGATTAAGAAAATAATACATTAAATTATATTTGGAAAGGTGCCCATTACGGGTGCGCTACCTTAACTCCAGAGATCTAATTAGAGCCCCACTCGGGACAAACTCTTTTTTTTAAATTTCTTTAAAAAGGAATATTATTTGTATTATAGTATAGCTCTACAGTTCCGTGGTTATTTGTATACTGTAAATCAGGTCGATTATCTTTGTACATGTAATCAACCTGTTAAAATATGCATATGTGTATTTTCTTATATGCTTACTACTATGATAACTATAGATTTATGATTTCAGCATTCAATGTTTATTGCTTTGTGGCATGCGGCCCTTGTTAGTACAAATAACATCGCATATTTACAAATTTCCATATACATATATGCAAACATACATGTGTAATGTTACATTTATTGATAATAAACTGCTATTTAGTAACGTATTTCTTCTTTCAATAGCATAATACAAGAACATAGCAATACTCCTATAAGACAATATATCGAGAGAGAGGAAATTTTGACAAGCCCACGAATAAATCGCAGTATCGATCATCTCGTCTATGCGATTGATTGGTAAAATATCATATCCTTATATATGTTTAAGCTGACGTGACGCTATTTGTTTAATACAATAGTTCAAACAAATATTGTTAATAATCTGAAACCCCATTAACAATGTATTGCCGTATCACTATAATCGTAATGTCCACAACATTTGTCAATGACATTGTCTACGCCTAGAAACGATATAGACAGTTATCTTTGTTCTTTACCAATTTCTAAGGGAATGTCCGCATTGTTCATGTTATTAGATCCTTAAACAATGTTATTGAATTCATATATAACATCAATTTTATGTTTTGTAACATAGCAGATGTGCTAGCAAATGTTCTGCAACGAAGGAACTACCACCAGTTTTATCCGCAATTAACATACTCCTACTGGATGTCATCATATACCAAAATCTGTGTGATGGATCAAAACAAAACAAGTACAAACAATTTTAGTGTTCCACTGTTCCTGTATAGGTAGTAACACTTTAATTAAGCAGTAGTTAAACTATGTTCAGCTGTGTGAGGCATACAAATCATTTTCTTATAGCTAAGTTGCCAATGCGAACAAAGCAAGTTCAACATATGATAAACTTTTAATACTACTATTGTCCACTTACAATTTCAAAAATAAGTTTCCACCAAGCAAATGCTACAGCAGCATGCAGCTTGTTTATTTTTGCTTAATCGTGATACTAAGAAAGCAAGTAGTGTTGTACCAGTGAATGAATGGCTTACGTTTATATTAAAATATACTTACATGTACACAATAAGAATTGTGTTTACACAGTTCTAAGTTGCTCATTTGCTGAAAACAAAGAAAGTAGAATGGTCAAATTATGCATGTCATTGATTATAATGGATAAGTATAAGAGAGAAGAGGTTAATTTTAAACTGAATACCCATTCATAAGATTCAATAATTATACAAGGTCGCTTTTGAATGTATATAATGCCATTAAATCTGTTAACCAATATATGTTTTTGTAATTAGTTTTATTACTTATCCAAACATTTTATAGCGATTTGGAGATTTTCACTCAGAAACATAATCTAGAATATAGCGCGTGAAAGATATGCAATGGAAATTAAAAAAAAANAAAAAAAAAAAAAAAAAAAAAAAAAAAAAAACACACAATAATCATTATATGGAAATACTTTAAAAAAGATCGTTTTATAAACATTAACATTAATGTGCTGATTACAAAACTACAATACGACTCTAAGCTTTGAGTGTGGTGAGACATTTTTTTTTCACGTTTTGTTTTTAATAAACTTGAGCGCCTACAGGATAATAAACAATAAAGTTTGTGATGAATATAAAGATTGAGCCAGATTCGTCAGGCTAAGATTCAATATCGTAGAAAATCAAGTGAATGTCTAAGCGTAAAATCATGAACAGTGCGAGCGAACTACCTGAGTAGGCTGAAAGGCAAATAAATCAAATGCTAATAGTCCATGACGGACGTTAACGACTTACAGCCGGAAATGCAGAGGCATTATAACGCGGTTGTTTGTAAGAGGACCAAGAATAATAATTCCATAATGCATAAAACGTATGCATTTAAACAAATTAAAAGTGATTTACATTTTGAATGAATATCAATTAATTAACCTGTTGATGAAAATGTAACATATATCATTCTGCCTTGCTATTTGAAGTTGTTAGATGTAATTATGTATGATTTACGCCTGAACATTAATAAATATGATTCTAACATATCATCCACTTATTTTCATAAAGAGAATTAAAACTCCTACATTAACATATTTTCAAGTCCATTTCTAAAGCTTAAATTAGCAACTCGAGAAAAATAAAGGGCAAGATGAAACTGCAGAACAATGAACACAACATAAATTTTTATAAAATCCATTTAAGCGTAGACATTTGATGTTATTTAGTTTATCTAGTCGTCAAAAATCAAAACGTTACTATTGATAAATAATTTTGTAATAATGGTAGGGTCTTTACAATTTTGAGATAATTTATTACGGCAATATTTTAGTTTTTGCCTGAATATATTTAAGACTTTGTTATTATATTAGACCATGATCTGCGATGTTGTGGAAGAACAATAATTTTATAAAGCGCGGTGTTATTGCTACGAGGCAAGCATGATTACGGGAAAGCATTAAAGACACTGTTTAAGGAATGTCTCACCATTCTATGCGTATTCCTTTCTGTTTATAGTTTTACCATGACAACTCACCTGTCTCATCAATTATTGAGTGCCTCAAATAAGATAACGTTCAGCTGACAAGGGTCTTCAAACTGTGTCCACATCGTGACCGCGACAGGGTGAATAAAAAGGAGTATTTAATAAATTGAGGTTCTGGGTGGGGGAAGTTTTAGATAAAGAAAGATTAAACATTGCCTTACATATGTTGTTGTTTTCGTGAGGAATGGAAAACTCTGTACGTCCCACACACAATCAAACCAATGAAAGTTGTGATTTCTTTTATACGATTGTACTCTCAAAATGACGCGTTATCTTGCCTTATGATACACGTTGAACGACTTAATTAAACAGTACACTATCTGTGTAAATTTATTTCATAAACCATTCCCAGGGCTGATGTGTGTGTGATGTTGCAGATGGTCAGCAAATATTCCAATGCGTCTGGTAATAAACAACCAAAAGACATAAACAGATTGTGCCATTTTAAATGTTATAAAAATCTCATAAATTAAACACATTCATATATGCTTAGACCAATCACAAAGCAACAAAATCATCGGCACATGTTTTGTTTATAGGTATGGGGTTCTAATGTATTTGCAACCGTCTAATTTATATATTTCCAAAATTACGTTATGACTTGATGCTGGTGAGCGAAACAAATAGCCTAAACATTTTTTGATTTCATTTAAATGATTTAATACCTGTCCAATGCATACATTAATTACACATAGAATTGCAACAAAATAAGATGAATTTCGGTGAAAAGAAAAGCGCCAAAACATACATTTTATAGTGCAATAAGCGAACAGAATATTTTAAGTATTCACAAGAGGTGCCATGCAGAAAACGCAATGATTGTATACTCGATTTGTTAAATGAGTTCAAAATAGATTTACATTTACAGTAAAACTCCTTTTAAAAACAATACATACTTTCAATGTGAATTCGTGAATCATCGTACCGTTCAAACACTTACGTGACAAAATATGTGTTTCAATTAGAGAATATTGATTGCTTGGATAGGTAGCGTAACGACCGGGTTGAACATGATGAACAAAGTGATTCTCAACGGAGCAACGCTATTTCCAAAACGTAGTACAATGCTAATGAAGTCGTGCATCAACTTTTGATTGCACACATTGATTCAAACATATGCTAAGGATAAGGTGACGTTTGTGGTGTTTCTCCTGAACGATTTATCATGGTCATATGACCACTCTTTATTTGCCTACCGTTGTCTCGCAGCATTCTCGCAGCATTCGAAGCCACAATATAAATGAAAGCTTACTTAACCGTACGAACACGTTTAAGAATGGGGGAAACGTTATTCATAAGTGTATGGTATATATCGCGGTACTGTATTAAACCTGTAACCGATCTTATATTGTATACTAGTGCCGTTTGTATACGTATGCAGGCGGACATCTATTGTATTCAATCGACGTAATACTGTTTATCCAGACTATCCACGTAAGAGATCAATCTTGAGCAGTCGTTGTAAAAATTCAAACAGCTTGACAGGTGGCCTACTGATAGGTTCACACTGTCTAGCAACTGTCTTTTTCTCTTATTCAAGGCGATCATATGCGTGCACATACGTTATGGTACGCTGCGTCACGATTCGTTCCCGATTAAGACTACAATTGCAATGGTAATTGTGGAAACGTAGCATTAATTCTTAGTGTGCATATAAGTATCATCTTTAAGGTTTAGAAGATACATATATCCTAGCACGTTAAACACCAGCCTGCGATGCTTATAAGTATTTAAGTACAATAATTCAATCGCAAAAGATGCACGAAAGCGCACAACATTAGAGTAATGTGAAAATACATTTGACACCACATTGAAACAGTATGTATGGCGCTTTATCGTTTGTTTTGTTATAAATAATAAAATAATATATATATATATATGTGTGTGTGTGTGTGTGTGTGTGTGTGTGTGTGTNTCCGAGTATGTGTAAACCGCTACCACTACGTCAGATAATTAACCATCCCATGTTCAAATGAATATTAGACATATTATTGACTTCCCGAAACATATTTTTTTTCTTGAGTTTTTACATGTGTATAAACATGACAATATTCCCTGACGTGAATTGATTTCAGATTTTCTTATCACACCTATTGACATTAAGGTACTTGTTCGTTAGCATAGTTGTTCGTTATTATTTTACGCCTATGATACATGTACAGACACTTTTATACAGTCCCGACATGCCTAAGCACGTTTTGGGTTCAAACGACAATTGAACATCGGGATAATACAATTTCAGCGTCATCAATAGGAGATAGTATCTTATTATCACAGGCTTGCGATTTGTTTTATCGCAATATACTGTAAAATACAGAACGTGTGTGCTCGTTTTTATTTCGTATTTTATGTTGATTGCCAATACTGTTAATTTTAATCAAATGAGCTTGCATGACCTTATATGAACTACAGCTAAATTATCACAACGAACATTAGATTATAAGAATGATTAACAAGTATCGAGAAGTTCAATGAGAAATGTCACCATTTACGCCCCGTCTCACTAAACGTGGTTTTAAATGATATACCTGCGTTTTGCTAAGACATATATGAAACTTTTCTCGGTTTAATAAATACGGTATTGTATTGGTTTTGTACATGGTATTTAGAAGAGAGATTAGGTAATGGTTAAGTGCGAAAAATGCACGGGTTTGTTGTGGGGGATTTAGCGCGAAAACGCACGGGTTTCGCGTTTTGGTGTTTATATGATTTGCCAATCTATCGAGTCGCCATTCGAGGTGTGTATTTTACAGGCACAAGGTATGGACAAGGAAAATGAAAGGTTGATATTTATTTATTTTTATTTGCAGTATTGCAGTATTGTAGAAAAGTATTTGTGTGTTGCAGATTTTGCATGTTCATCTACTAACTATTTGTAAAGACCAGTTTGTTTTTGTAATTTTAAACACTGTTTTAAATTGATCTCTTTTGATAAGCATATTAGTTATTCTACTATAAATTATTGTTTTAAGAAGAAGGTAAGTCTATTGTTTTTTTTGTTGTTTTTTTTTTTAAATATGGACTTCATTCTTTTCGTACTAGTGGGGCATCAATAAGTGCTAATAATAAGACTTTGGATAGACCCTAAGAATTAAATATATTTAAAATTCTTAGTTTTTAAATTGTTAAAATGTTAACTTGATATTTAGCGCGCTCTTATTTTTTGGCGCTAAAAAGTATGGCGTCATGTTAACGTCGCCGCCTTTTTTACGTCGACGTCACACAAAATCAACTTCCGGCAGTAGAAAAAAACAAAAGTTGACGGCAACATAAGTATTCAGGATTTGAAGCTAAATACATTATAAGACACCAAATTTCGGTAAGAGTTTTGATGTATGTTTTATTATACGCGCATATTTCATTTTGTTTTAAGTAATAATTAATAACATACGATAGTTTAGTTTTTATGTACTATAGGATATTATATCCATATGATTTGAAAGTGTAAACATTTTTTAACATATTATCTATGTTTATGTATTAGCAATTGTAATTTGATAACAATTTGAACCTAGTATTTATTATTTTCATATCTCTTTTTGTGGAGAATCGCCATGTTGTACCATAAATAAAAGAGTTGAAACCGGCGCATCTCTCGAGTGTTGTACTATAATAAATTGAGGATCCCAAATCCCGAACATAGACTGTGGCAAAGGCATGGTAGATGAAAAAGTTTTTCCACTAAAGACGGTTATGTAAAAGATTCTTTGAAAGACAGATTATCAGTGTCACTAAATTTAGATTTGTGAATAAGTCATTATTAATGTATGTGTACTTTGAATTGTATGATGTTTTGTTAGTAGCACATGTAAAGGTACTATAAGTTATTATGATACAAATGATTCGAAATTGCTTTTTATTTTTTAGTAAGTTATGTGTTTGTAATTTGTTAGTATCTTTTGTGGTAATTAGACCAATTTGTTTAAGGCCATTTGGCCTGATTTGGAAAGCCAGTTGGCTTGTATGGTCAGTTGACCGTTTTTTGAAAGCCAGTCGATCTGATATGTGAAAGCTAGTTGGCTTGTGTTATCAGTTGACCGAACTTTCTTAGAACGCATGTCCACATGTAATTAACAATCTTTGCAAGTTTATTTGTTGCAGTAACTGGACTGTCGTATGGTATATTAAGTGTTATAGAACATAAAGGTATGGTTTATTGAGTGTGTTATTATTATTACTATGTATAAATATTGTTTTTATTATATCTGTTTTATTCTCTTTAAGTTTTATTAGTGTGGTCAGTTGACCGTTTGTTGAAGGCCATAGTGTGTCTGATGTGGATAAGCCAGTTGGCTTTTGTGGTCAGTTGACCGTTTGTTGAAGGCCATAGTGTGCCTAGCCATAGTGTGCCTATTGTGGATTAGCCAGTTGGCTTGTGTGGTCAGTTGAACGTTGTTGAAATATGAAGAAGTGAAACTTCAGAAGCTGCAGCAGTATTGAACTTTTATCATACACACCTTTGTGTTCCTTTATTTATGGAAAGGCATAGTGTGCCGATTTTGGTTGAAACACATATTTGTATTGCTTTTACAAGTGTGTATTTGACAGGCGCAAGGTATGGACAAGGAGAACGAAAGCATGGAGAGCAGTTTGTCAATCATGACAAAATTCAGAGTCTTTTGGACAGGAAACGTTCTAAACTTCGAAATGATTTTCAACTGGAAGCAGATTGGGTTGCGGACAATTCAAGGGAAAAGGTAAGACTTGAAAGTTGTGTTTCGTTTATTAACATTGGAAACAAAAGGCAATTTGATTTCAACAATGAATTTGTTGACGTTGCAATCATGTGTGAAAAGGCTCTTTAATTGAGAGATGTGTCCCAGGCCATTGAATTAATGAAGGAGCTTAAAGATAAATTCAACATCGTAATAAACTCATTAGAATTGAATGTATGTGTACTTTGAATTGTATGATGTGTTGTTGGTAGCACATGTATGGCATTATAAGTTAGTATGATAACAAAAAAAACTGGCGGACTCAGAACAGGGACATCCATATTTCATAAACGAACGACACTTCACACAATAAATCACCATAAATCCAAACAAAACGTAATTACAAATCCGACATTACAATTCCATTAATTAATTATTAAGCACACAAGATAAGTTTGACGATCTCCTAACAATACCAAAATGTTCTGGGTAGAGTGTGTGTGAACAATGTAAAGATATCTGATGTTGGAAATGTCACTTTAATGGCATAATGTAATAAATAAATAAGAGGAAAACATGGTTCTGCTTTGTTTACAATAACATATGGGAACTGCAATATTAGTAGAAACACACATAACACAATGAATTACGACTACAGCAATTGACAAACGCAGTCTCGATCCTGACCGTCGTTAAACATGAACTGGAACTATATATGAAACAGTTGTTAATTGATTCTGTGAGCATATATTTATAGGTCGATCCTAAATCTCTTAAATTATCGTCAAAGTCCTAAATTATGTATTATTGTATGCAATGTCACGTAATCCATTGTCTATTTTGTAAAATCTTTCAACAAACACATGTCTGTTTATGTTGTTTTCTTAAATAGAGTTGATAACGTCCAAACAAACAAACACCGGGAATAAAAATACAACTAATAAGAAACATCGAATTTGTTTTAAGTAGAAAACAAAAGTACACACTGAGAAATTTTCAATATAAATACGTCCATAGAATTATAGCTACAAATAAATATCTCTTTAAATGCAAATTATCTAACTCCAATTTATGTGACTTCTGCGGTGAAAACATCGAAACTATAGAACATCTATTTTGGGAGTGCAAACACATCCAGCCTATTTGGAATCAATTAGCATCCTTTCTTGAACAACAACAGTTAAACGTTAAACTATCCTTCTTTAGTGTTAGTTTCGGAATTAACTCATTAAAATCAATACATGGTAATAATATTGTGAATTTTATTCTTATATTGATGAAATATTTTATCTTTCACATGAAATACAGAAAACAAATACCAAATTTTAATTGTTTTATCCATAGTCTTAAACTCAAAATCCAGATTGAGAAAGAAATAGCCCTCAGTAATGACACTTTGCAGATCTTTGAACAAAAATGGAATCGAATTAAATTCTCATAATGCTTGTCCACTTATAGACTAATCACTCTTATGTAAGTTTTGCTTTTTCATGTTGTTTTTTTTTTTCATTTTTTTTAGTATTATTCACACCAAGTTTCCTAAATAATTTATCAGGCATAGTTTATGTATACTTTGTTAAAACCATTGTTTGCAAATGAATAAAACATGTATGTATACAATATATGCTTTAAAATGAAAAAAAAAAAAGAAAAAAAAAAAAAAAAAAGTAATGTATCGATTGTACGCATATATGGATACAATGTCAATTTAATTATATTACAAAAAAGGTATGTTCACAACATATTTAAGACCACAATTATGATCTGATATTTCTGTTTGTGTTGACTTCGTAATTTATGTTTATATGAACTCACATTATTTCTCAATTTGTGCCATCCATCAAACCGATGTCGTTGCACTTAATATATCATTTTTATAATTGTATCCACGACATATACCACAATTTCTTTTAACAAAAAGATAAAATGTACACTCAGACAAAAAGTCCGATTCGATTTATTGTAACTGTAGTTCAAGTATTTTCTAAGAAATTGTTATTTTTCTGTAATAATTTCTTATTAAACACAAGAACAAATAGCAGCTGTCTTGAGAACTGTAGTTTTAGTATGGTGTGTCCGTCAAAACTTAACACGTGACACATATTGAAATAAAATGAATAAAAATGACTCAGAATAAAAACAATTGAACGAAAAAACACCTTAAAGTGTCTTAATTAACCATGCAATAATTCGATTCTTTATAACTTTCTATAGAATCTCACATTTTATTTCCAAACGATAACAGTCATGAGACTTCTGAGCTAACATTTCCTCTTAAAAATGATTGTTGATAGAACTTGCCATTCTTACAATTCGACCACTGAATTTGTAAACACGTGTGTGTGATATTTTAAGAAATCGAACGAAACTTTTTAATTAAAAACTGATATTGCGAGTAATGTGCGTAATATTATTTCTGATTATACAAGACAAGACAAATATTTATTCAGACTTGAACAGTGTACATCGTCTAAACACTAGATATTTCACATACAATTATGTCACAGAGATAAAAAAAGTAATAATATAAACATATGCAGCATCTTTACGGTTTCGAAAGGTTACAGAAATAAAGATATCAATAACATAAACATTAGAGGCATCGTATACGGTTACGAGAAGGCTTGGAAAAAAAAAGTTATATATGGAGGATAACTATTCAAGTTAAGTAACAACATTTGCAATATTATTTCTTAAAATCAGAGCTTCTTTTACAAATTTGGCTAACTTAATAAGTTCAAATTTATGCGTTGAATCCAGCAACTGGTGGAATTTGTAAACAGAAGTCCTAATGTTATAACATTTCTTTAAATATTTTTTTCTAATATCAACGTATAATGGACATTTACAGACAAAATGAAACTCATCTTAAACATCTTATTCGTTACAACAAAGGCAATAACGTTCGTTTCGTGGTATATTTTGACCAGCATATCTTCCAGTTTGAATTCTTAGTGGCACGCTCGAAGTTCGAAGCTTTGCGACGTAGTGTCTTAGTGATTTAGGTAATACATCTAAATAATTTTCGTAAACAAACGTAGACTTAAACACGCGGTACATATCTTAAAATAGAGCTATTTTCAACGGATCGAAACCACTCTTGTTTATAGGTATTAATTACAACAGTTTTAAAATGTGGTATAACTATTTTAACATCGGCGGGGCTTGGATTATTAAACACGTATGAAAAACCGTAAATGTCTTACAATAGTTTAACATTAGATACCCAATTAGAACGTCCGTTTTGACAATCATTTAGTGCTTGTATATAAATTGATTTTAAAATCATGGTATCGGTTTGAATACGTTTAAACCAATGTTTAACCATCTTAACATATCTATGGATAAATAGTGGGTATCTTCCTAACTCGCCGTAGATTAGAATGTAATTTCCATACAGATTTGCATTTTTACATTATTGAAGTTTTCATTCTTTTTTCGTGAAGTTCTTTCCATAAACGAAAAGCCTTGCTATCAGGTCAAATGATATTAAGAAATGGTAACAGTTTAATGAATGATTGGGCTAGTGTGACGTTAAAGATTAGTATAACAGTTGAAGGCAGTAACGCTCTTATAAACATATTCCTATTTGCTAGTATTGTAAACTGATGTATTTTTTGTTCTGTTGAAACTGAGTATCAACACTAGCCCTATAAAGCTGAAATTCCAACAATTTTACATCCATTAGAAAACCATTCCACACAGTTGGTGTAGTGTAAATGCGATTACATTCTGATTTAAATCGTACCCTATTTGATACATTGTTTTTCGATAAGTTCATTATTGTTGTCTCTGATTGCATAACTCGTTATCAAAGAACAATTTGAATAGGCTGTTTTTTCACGGCCATCTTAACAATTATTAGAACTAACATTATGTATGCATATAACGTACGCATTAAACTGTTACAAATCTATTGCAGAACCCTGCAGTATAACAAGTATCATTTAACTATACAAAGCGAACTGAATTATGATGTATTTATCACACAATAACACAACAATGCTGGATTAGTATTGGCATCGTTTGAATTAAGAAAAAACACATTATGCAGGAAACCAAACCACTTGACAGATTTTATAATTGATTACAGATGAAACAATTACTGAAATGAAACCAAATACATGGTCCTGTGACTTTGAGGCTTTTGCACAAAAAGAAAAATGATATCATTGTAAACTGAATTGAGATACGAATATATCATAATGACGGTTAATACAAAATATGTCAAAGAAAGTTTCATGCTTTCGAAGCTAATTTAAGAAAGATCAATAACGTAATCAACATACATCGGTTCTTTTGATTGTGATCATTTTGCTCGGAAATACATATATAAACCTTATCTAGAAGCAAACTTCAACACTGTTAATGTGTGTAGATACTTAAATTGATTGAATCTGCAAATAAGTAATCTATTTGCATATAACAATAAAGTGCAACTTCAACCGCAGCAATGGGATACCGTTTGTTATTATATACCTAGAGGTAATATGAATCAATTAACTGGGTATTTTCTCTATTAAATATAACTACAGTATACACATAGCGGTTTTCACAGCGTGAAAAACGGGATATTTTAATGACGTCGTGATAGCATGTCAATATTCGCGTCGTTTAACTTATTAGTCTACTTTTTTTTTTTTTTTTTATACATCATTTGCCGCCTTTGTGACGTGAAGTGTTTTTTGGCATTGTGGATAAATTGAATATTGCATGGCTGTTGTGTTCCGATTAGTTGTCGTAAACATGCAAGCTTAATAATAATAGGCAAATCGTCCGTGTGCAAAAACAAATTAAATGCGTGGTAAAAGAGACAATTGGGAGCAATACAACTGCATTTTAAGTGATTTATACTAAAGATGAAACACATTTTTAATATCTTAAATTATTCATAATTTCCATGCAGCGAAGCATAATAGCGAAAAACAAATTAAATGCGTGGCAAAAGAGACAATCGAGAGCAATAACACTGCATTTTAAGTGAATTATACTAAAGATCAAACACATTTCTAATATCTTAAATTATTCATAATTTCCATGCAGAGAAGCATAATAGCTCTCGGTTTTATTGGAAATATGTAAAATCATGTTAAATGGATACGTTCAATGACATACTCTTGAAATGAACTTTGAATAATAATGCCGAATCACAGTGTGCTTGAGGCACTAATGTATGTGTGGCACTAACACCGGCTAAGTGTCAGCCTAATTTGCCTAATGGCGATTTTTTTTATCATGGACCGATAAACAATACATGAACAGTCTATGTCGTAGGACATGAAAGCTGAAACAAAATGACTAGAATCAAAGCTCATTCAGTGAACATAAATAAGTTGCGGTTCCAATTGGCACTGTGGCGCAATCGAAACATAATCATATTATTATTTCATTTGACAATATTCAAGTGCGTCAAAGCCAATCTTTTCAATTTCCAGTGGGCTTAACTAAAAGTTGGAGTGAATTCCAGAAACAATGGAGCAAACACTTCAAGACACACACACAGCGTAAATATTTCATTGATAATATTCGACATTCCCATTAGTTATAGAGCATTTGGAATAGGCCACACTTACCATTACCATTGAGGATTAGGATATTTGGGAAATTCCAACCTTTACTTCTATGAAAGTCAGCAGTAATTGGGTACCCGACTAGTAGCGGTCTTTCAAAACTAGTTAGGTTTAACATGTGGGAACAATAAGACCATCATAGATAATAAAATAACGAGCCCAGCCTTTTCAGAGCTTATATACGTTTAATATATGTATCCCTGAAAAGCGACCTCTTGGGAAAATCCACTAATCTGCTGGTACAAATAAAATTGATCCATTAATAATCTTTCCAAAATCACTCACCATATCAACCCTTGTTATTTAAATTTAGCCATCATTGGTTTATGTAATGGGCCAGCGTTGTATGTACCGGGTGATTAGTGGGTCTTTTCTAAACTCATGCGAATTCCGGGATCAGTCTATTAACGATTCATTAGATTTAATCATTGTAGACAATTATACCAATACGAATCAATATACACAAATATAAGGCATCTTTTTAGTGTTGTTCTTTACTAACCGATATTTAAACTATAAATTAAAAATGAAACAATATGTAAAAAGAAACAACATCTTTGAGTATTCTGTTCATGTCTTATGTATCACGTTCATCATCATAATTCTTCTTTCTGAATTTAATAAATTAAGCCGCATTAATAGTCTGTAAAATAATGAAAGGCAAACAGTGTTATTAGGTCTGTCGTATGAACCTTTTCATTATTTAGACTGTTTGTTGAATGAGTGCATATGACATTACTCGAATAATTAAACAAAATATGTAACGCATCAATAAGTAATTCCCACAAACCTGCAACAACATCTCAACCCAAGCATCATTAATAATTCCTAATTGGTAGTCATAGAAATAATAAATGTGTTATTTTGTTACCATAAAATAATGTTATGTTGTGAACATTCAAAGAGTGCTCTCTCGATAGAATATTCGATATGTACAGCCATATGTAGGCTCAATATATTCACACTTTGAATGATAAATAACTCGATTAAGTTTTTAACAAAATAACGCTATACCAGAACAAATGTATTAGTACATGCCTTTATATAAAAATAGCGGAATAATTAGATTACTATCAAAACTGTGAGGTCATCCGTAGAACAATCCTTAATTGAACAATGATGTTCTAGCGCTGAAGGTTTCCAGTTTCCAAATGAACGTATGTTTGTTAAAAGCTAAGTCCGATGCGTCGACAAAGCGTTCCAGCTTTAAAATGAAATACGAGGCACCAGTGATGAAAACGCGTGAACATTTTCCCGATAATGTTTTCAAATTGGTAGCGTTATCCAATGATCGAAGAATGTGAGTAACGCATTGAGCAACGTAACTATGACGAACCGTTGTATCTACCATTGGTATAGACTGTTGGCAACTCGAGCAGTTTGTCATACCCCGGGCAACATCGATTAAAAGAATGTTAACGGTCATGAAACGCCTTTAAAAAACAGCGATATGCATAATACCGTATTTGCCGCTTTGAGGATGTTTTCGCTATTCACATGTTCTTTCGTATGTAGCATCGCACGAACCCATTCGTGAATGGCATAAGCACATATTGCCCGCTTTGATTGTTTGTTACATTTCATTCAATTTGCTTCGTGCACGTATGAGCTTAATGAGACCATAACATTATACTTAATTAGGTATCGATTAGCGCAATACAAACCGAGATAATCGACCCAGTACACTTGTTAGATTTTACGCGGCAGTTATTAAATATTGTACTGCAATATCCTACCTGTTTCGGTGTACAATTAGATTTCGTAGTAACTGCATTTTGAATATCTACACGAAAACAAACTATTGGTATGATGTTCTGTGAATGGTCACTAGTGAGTGTAAATATGTTTTATCATAGTTTTCCATTTTATCACATGCTATACCTTGTTTTCAATGTAATACAGACATTACGTATTTTTTTTTATATTACACATGTGTAATACAACATTTTTAAGCGTTTTCATTGGCTACATAATCAATAACTTACCAATCGCATGGCTTTATTTTGGTGAAATGACGTCGTCAACATGTAATGACGTCACGATAGTAAACAACTTTTAGATCTATCAGCATTTGTTTGGTCAATTAAGATGTATTTTATTAAATTTAAAAGCATGCGATAAAAAAGATCTGACATTAGTTGTCATATCATACCATATTTTATTAAACTCGTCCAGGAAGTTCGCTAGTAAGCTCGCTTACTAACAAAATTCCTGAACTCGTTTCATAAAATATGGTATGATATGACAACTCATGTCAGATCCTATATGTATTGAATTGAATTGGTTAACTTTCTTAGTGTATACTGCCCTGAAATAAAATGTCATTGTATTGCACTTATTATTAAAATATTAGTTTAAGGGTAAAATGTTGTTCGTTATATTTGTCAATGTTATTAAATCCGGTAAAGACATTTACCCCTATCTTATAAAGCTCAACAATCCATACATATTTGTGATTATATATTTGCCTCAGGCTACATAATCATTTTAAAGGTCTTTTCATAGATTCATGCATTCATTATATCCAGGTTGTTGTTTTTATATTTGTCACTCATGATGATCTGCTACTCGACTGCACGTATCGATAGTGTATGTCCGGAACACTGTAAGTCTTTACACCTCTTACATACATAACGCAATTAAATTTGTTTATAGCGATCTCAGTAACGCGTTGTTTGAATACACCGCGTTAAATGTTCCTATCACCAAAGAAAATTATACACAATGGCGCCGGCTTTATTTACTGTTTTTGCTGCAAGAACTGTTAAAACAATTCTGATTTCATGTAAGCTTGCCATATTGGTTTTTAAATATGACTAATTGCGACTAAATCAATTGTAATGATCTTATAAATCCGAACGAACTATCTTCAGTTCATATACAATAAAAATTCATCTTGAATTGGCATATTTTATTTTTGTTATTAAACTAGAAAGTGTGACGCAAATCTTTGTAGGTCTTGTAATGCTAGGACAATTCCAATTGAATAAATACATTTCTTTATTAAATGATTCATAATTTTACTCTTCAATTAGTTTAAACGTGTTACGTTTATATACAACGTGTTTTTAAACCTGATTTTCACATCAATTGATACACTGAAGATGACGTTACTTCGCCTACATGACCTACGTCATGTTTTATGGTCTGTTATTTGGTTGAAACAGTCCTGTCGGGAAGAAGTAATAATTATAAATCAATCGCTCCTATGTTTTGATCTAAGTGACACATTGATTAGTTATATAACGACAAATTGACTACTTGTTTATTGAAAATAAGTGAAAATGGATTGATGAGTTCATAGAGATAACACACCTTTAAACTATTGACCCCAATAAACAACGTCCACCGATAATTGATTGTCGTAAAAACAGAGGACATACAATGCTCCGGTTCAGAACTAGTGACTAGTACTTGTCTTTCCGGTTCAGTTGTGCCAACTCAAACAAACAGTATCTTATTAGAGAGAGTTTGTTGATATGAGCTACAATCTCATAACAGTTTGCATACTCTCGTGGTTGATTGAGAAAATAATGCAATGTTAAAACAAACATCGCCGCTATTGCTTGTAGCATATAATTAACAACTACATTGTACGTTCATTGTAATGTTTATGTTTATGACGTGGCACCAAAACTTGATAAAAAGAGACGTATTACTTGTGTCTTTATAAACCAACAACATGTCACTCATGTATACTTCTATGTCTGCATGCCATGTAACACTCTGTCTAGCTATTTATTGTTGATCACCTACACGTGGCACAATGGGCGTTTGTCGGGTGGCTTGGGTGCGTACATCGATTGTTCTAAACCAAAGAAAACTATCTTATAATACGAAATACAAATATTGGCAAGCCCAAGATTCAGCTCAAGCATTCATATCCTTACACAAATAAAGATCAGATTAGCTCTCTTAAAATATGCACTAACTCGTTTTTCGTAGAGAATATAATTGAGATTTACGAAACTCACATTCCCTTAATAAGAATGTCAAGATGACAATAGTGTACTGATTCGTAGTGTGCAATAAATCATGGGTGGATAATTATTTTATTTCTAACAAGTATGAATTCATTTACTGCATATTTATCAATGGAAGGCGTTTGTGTCTTTTAGATATGTTTATCTGAAACTAGGCAGTGCTTAACGATCCGTGAATAATAACGATGCTAATACAATACCATTGTTTTATTCTTATTGTTTATGTTTTTTTATGAACTTGAGCGCCTGCATAATAATTAACAATAATGTTTGACAGGAATATAAAGATTGAGCAAGATTCGCCAGGCTTAGATCAAATATAATAGCAAATCAAGTGCAAACCTAATCGTAGAATCAAACTTAGTGCGAGCGAACTACATTCGTAGGGAGACAGACATATTAATCAAATACTAATATTGCATGGCGGACATTAACGACATAAGAGCCGGAAATACAGAGGCATTTTCATGTGGTGGTTTGTATAATGACCCGTAAAATCCTAGAGAAAAATATTTCAATTATGCATAAAACGTATGAATGTGAACATAGCAAATTACAAGTGATTAACATTCTTATTGAAAATAATAAGACAACCTGTTGATGAGCATACAAGATGAACCACTCTTCCTTGCTATGTAAAGAAGTAAGATGTAATTATGCAACCATATTGTATTATTTTCCCCTGTAATATAATTAATATGAGTATTTAATGTCTTGAGGTTGTGGAGGAGGGGTGATAAAGAAAGATAAAACATTTCCTTACAAATGTTGTTGTTTAAAGCGAGCAATCGAAAAATGCTATTCAGCCCGCAAACATCCAAACCGATTAAAGTTGTGATTTATTTTTATGCTATTGCACTCTAAATGATGCCTTATGATACACGTTGAACGACTTAATTGAAAAGTACACTAGCTTTGTACATTTACATCAGAAACCATTCCTAGGGCTGACGTTTGTGTGATGTTGCAGATTGTGAGCAAATGCGCCAATGCATCTGGTAATAAACAGCCAAACGAAACAAATGCCATCTTTAATGTTATAAATATCACATAGACTAAACACATTTATATATGCTTTCAAAATCGCACGCAACAAACTCATCAACACTTGTATTTTTTTTTACATGTAAGGGGGTCTGGCGGCAACGTATTGGCAACCGCTTACATATATTACTGTATGCTGGTGAGCGTAAATGAATAAATAACTGGAAAATGATTACGTTAATCAAACATTGAATTGCTACAAAACATATTGCTCGGTCGAATCATACGTTAACAGACCAAATTGTTTCTAAGATGTATTTCGGTGCACAACCAAGCGCCACAACATAAACCATTATATAGTCCAATTAGTAAACGGAATATGTTAAGTCATCACAAGAGGAGTCATGCCGAAAACGAAATCATCGTATGCTCGATAAAAAAATGTGTTCAAACTAGATTTACATTCACAGTGCAACTCCTGTGAAAACTATTTAAAAAACAATTTCATTGCGAATTCGTGTAGCATCGTACCCTTCAAACACTTGCGCGACGAAATATATTGTTTTAATTAGAAAATGGTGATTGCTTGGTTAGGAAGCCTAACGAACGGATTGAACATTATGAACAGTGTTATTCTCAATCGAGAAACGCTATTTCCAAAACGGTGTCCACTACTAATGCATTCGTACATCAAGTTATGATTGCACTAAGACCTTTTGTAGGCAACATCATGTCTACTTCAAACATATACTGTGTTTGAGGATGATAAGGTGACGTTTGTGGTGTCGATCCTGAACGATTCATCGTGTTCATAGGAATTTTCTTTGTTTGCAACACGTTATTAATAATTGTATAGTAAATATTGCGAAGATGTATGAAAACCGAAACTGATATTTTATCTTATACTAGTACCGTTGTAAAACATATTTCATGCGAACACGAATCGTTCTCAATCGTACCAATGTGCATCAAAACTTGCCACCACAGTATTAAGCCTTGAGAAATCGAGATTAGAATTGCAACAGTTTGACAGAGGGTTTAATGCTAGGTTCTCACTGTCTTTCTTGCAATCCGTTACGAACGCAAAGATTGGCCACACGTAACTAATCTTGGCATTTATCTCATACTAAAGGTTTTTAAACGATGAGATGCGTGTACATATGTTATGATACGCTACGTCAAGATGTGTTCACGATTAAGAAAACGATTTCAATCGTTATTGTGGGAACTTTGCATTATGTCGAAATTATTAAGGAATTATTTTGTATAGGAGTATCATCATTTCATGTTGGAAGATTTAAATATCCAAGTATGTTAAACACGAGGTCGCGATGCTAATATATATATTTTATAGTAAGAATTGAATCACCAATGATGCAAGAAAGCACTCAACATTAGAATAATGTAAAAATATTGGTCAGCGTCTTAAACACTTTTTCTGAATCGTATAGCGCTTTATCTGTTGTTTTGTTTCAAATCAAAACTCGTTCTACTGTACACATATACAGAGACTTATCTAATTATAGAACGTGGTCCTTTAATTGTGACAAATGACTTATTGCAAAACAATATAAAAATTAACACACAATTTGAAGACCTTTCTATTTGACGTAATTACACATCTGTTCTATAAATATATGTGCGTATACTCAGAGCATGCGAAAACAGCTACCATACGTCAGATAATTAACCATCCAATTGCAGATGAATATTACACATCTTAGTGAATTTCCGAAACAGTTTTGATTTCCCTAAGTTTAATAAGTGAATTACATCATTAGAATGGAAATATGACTTGATTTGCATGGGTAACTCATTTTTCTTATCAAACATTTTGACATCAAGATACTTCTAGTAAATTAAAAATTGTTCGTAATTATTACCCACTTATGATGAAAGAAAAGACACTTTTACATGCGTGATCGAGAAAAATTATCCGCTTATTTGTTGAATGTCTGTTGTTTATAAAAGAAAGATTAATTAATCAATTATGACAGATTATCTCTTTATATATATACATTATTATTATATTTTTGAATTTCGTTATCTTTTTTTAAACTACCATAGTTCTAGAAACAAAATTTCAATATGAGCATTTTCATACTTAATTATATGAATGACTGTAGACTCTTATACAATCACGACATGACTAAGCACGTTTTGGGCTCAAACGAAGGTCATACGAAAATTGAACATCGGGATAATACAATGCCATCGTCAATAACAGGAGAAAGTATCTTAGTATCACCCGCTAGTAATTTATTTTATTTTTCTTTGTTTTGGTGACTGTTTCTGCCTCACTGTACATACTCCTTATAGTACATGTAAACTGTTGTTTGATTGTTCCATAGAAATTTATAGTTTTATCCGAATGGGTCTTTATTCCTTCCTATCTCTATTGATTTATATGCTACTATTAATCTTTTTTTGTAAATATAATGTTTTTTTTGTGTTTTTTTTCCTTTTAATCTATATATGGTTGCATAGAGAAACAATAGTGTTTAGCAAAATACAATGTATTGTTTCTGAAACATCCATTGCTGAGACTTGGATTGTGAATTTTTGCACACAGTGTACTCATCTGACCCTTATCTCTATTACACTAAACCTATTGTTTAGGGTGAAGAGCTCTTCTCTATATTTTAAAATGAAACCAACTACACAAGCACACAAGCACACCCAATTTATCATCACATCACCTTCCACCATTTTTTAAATGATTAAAATATGTACTTTGAATGTAAAAAGGCTTAAAAATAAAGACAAACGAATAAAAATCCTCAAATGGTCAGACGAAAACAAAAAGTTTATGCCTACTACAAGAAAGTCACTTGACACATACTTTAGCACAAACCTTAAAAGATGAATGGGAGGGATACATATATTTCAGTGGACAAAATACTTATAAACAAGGCATTTCCTTTCTGATTAAAAACAATATAGAAATCACGGTCGATAACTATAACGAAATAATGATTGGCAGACAAGCAAGTATAGATATTAAAAAAAAAAGAAACACAATTAACATTAATCAACGTTTACGGCCCTAACATAAATGATTCCACATTTTACGAAACATTACAATCCTTTATAATTAATAACCAAGATAAAAACATTATAATCGGTGGTGATTTCGATACTGTTCTGAACCCATTATTAGATAAAAATAAGGGAAACCTATGCATATTCTTAAAAAAGAAACATTTTAATAACATAATTGAAAACTACAATATGATAGACATGTGGCGTACAGTAAATCCAAACGAAAGCAAATTCACCTGGCACTCAAACACAAAACCAACAATATTTTGTAGATTAGACTATGTTTTAATATCTGAGTCACTTTACAACATTATTGACACATGTAGCATAAAAAACAGGATTTATGACTGACCACTCTCTAGTTGAACTTTAACTGCACAAAATACAACCTGAAAGAGGCCCAGGATACTTTAAAATTAATAACAGCATTTTATTAGATACACAATATCAAACACAAATAAAACAGGAAATATTCAATACAGTTCAAAATAATAAAGATGCAAACACAAACACCTTATGGGAAGTAATTAAAGGAAATATACGTAACACAACAATTAGATACACATCATTTAAACAAAAAGAAACACACAAACTTGAAACTGAAACCATCAAAATCATTGAAACACTTGAAAAACAATTGCATGAAACGAACACAAACGATACCACCGCCATTGAAAATGAAATAACATCAAAAAAACAAGTATTAGAAGGAATTTATCATTCACATCTCAATGGAATAATACTACGAGCACGTGCACAGCATGTTGAACACAATGAAAAAAATACAAAATACTTCGCAAACATTGAAAAACGTAGAAGTGAACAAAAAACTGTACACAAATTAGTAGTCAATGGCAAAGATATTACAAACAGAACTCAAATACTAGAAGAACAACGTTTATTTTTCGAAACCCTCTATAAACGAAAACATGTTGAAAATAACACCCTTTTTAAAAATACACATCATGCTTTAAATCAAGAGGAAAAACTATTGTGTGACGGATTACTTAATGAATATGAATGTGGATTAGCACTAAAAGAAATGCAAAATAACAAAAGTCCAGGATCTGATGGCATCACAATCGAGTTTTATAAAATATTCTGGAATGATATTAAAACACATTTAATTAATTCACTTAACTATTCATTTAACAACGAAAACTTAACTACGCTTCAAAAACAAGGTATAATATCACTCATTCCAAAACCTGGAAAAAACTTAGAATCCTTATCAAACTGGCGCCCGATTAGTTTACTGAACAATGATTATAAAATTGCAACTAAAAGTATATCAAACAGAATTAAAAAAATATTACCATCAATCATTTCAAGATCTCAATCTGGTTTCATTAAAGGACGTTACATTGGTGAAAACGTACGTCTGATACAAGAATGCATAAATTATTTCAACCAACCAAACAATTCTGGCCTTATTTACTTTGCAGACTTCGAAAAGGCTTTCGATTCACTAGACCATTTCGTTTATTTCCTCTTGCTTAGAAAATATGAATTTTGGTGAAAGTCTAATTAAATGGGTTAAACTATTTTATACCGATATTAAAAGCATAATTATTAACAAAGGCTTTTTTTTCAAACAGTTTAAACATCGAACGAGGGGTAAGACAAGGATGTCCACTTTCATCCTCGCTATTTATTATATGCATCGAGTATCTATCACAATATATCCAATCAAATAAACATATAAATAAAATATCGCTAGAACCAGACGAAGAAATTATACAGTCCCTATTTGCTGACGATGCAACTTATTTTTTAATGACAGTAGTGACTCATTCAATCTTCTTATAGAATCGCTAACCCTTTTTGGAATGGCATCAGGTCAACTATACAAAAATAAATGCACTGTGCTACGAGTAGGTAAATTTTAACAAAGTAATATCCATCTTAAAAAAGAAATGAAATTCAATTGGACATCAGATGAAGCAACAACGTTAGGAATAACCTTTACAAACAATGAAAATCTAACAGTTCTAAAAAACATATTGCCAAAATTACAAAAATGTATTTTTTTTTTTAATCATGGCAGCATCGTAAACTTACACTTATCGGAAAAAAACACCGTGTTGAAAATGTTTGCACTCCCTAACTTAATGAATACACTAACAGTTCTCCCAAACCCACCAAATAATATTATTAAAGATATAACATCAGAAATATTTAATTTCATTTGGGACGGTAAACCTGATAAAATTAAGCGAACTCAACTAATTCAATCAGTAGAAAATGAAGGTATAAGACTAACGGACATAGATTCATTCCTGAATGCAATCAAATGCAGTTGATTTAAAATATATTTAAATAATAACAATACGAGTAAATGGAAATTATTCTACCAGAAAATTCTAAAAACATATGGTGACTCCTTACTTTTTGAATGTAATATCAACACTAATATTTTAGATGAAATTTCAACCAAAAACATATTTCTATCGAATGTTCTATCGGCATGGTGTAAAGTAACCCATAATTTAGAAACCAAAATAAACAGAAAAAAAACATTTTATGGAACAATAAAGACATAACTACTAACAATATTTTTTTTTCTATAAACATTGGTTTGAACGAAATATAAAATATGTAGATCAATTGTACGACTACAGAATAAACGACTTCTATTCGTTTGATAATTTATGCTACATATTCGGAATACCTACAGGTAATTTCCTGATGTACTACACATTGATCAAAAGTATACCCATACATATCAAAGCTGTTACCACAACAAACAAAACACCATGCCCTCAAAAATTATTCGTAGAAAACATAATTGCAAAACAAAACAAAAAGAACAAAATATTTTACACACTTCAAATTAAAAACCCTGCCGAAACCTCTAAAGCTCAAACTAAATGACAAAACCTTCTTGGATTTTTTTTCTAATTGGAAACAAATATTTGTCATGCAATATAAATCAACTACTGATAGCACACTGAGAAATTTTCAATATAAATACATACAGAGAATCATAGCTACAAATAAATATATTTTTAAGTGCAAACTATCCAACACAAATCTATGTTATATGTGTAGTGAACATATTAAAACAATAGAACACCTTTTCTGGGAGTGTAAACGTATTCAAACTTTATGGAATCAATTGACAACCTTTCTAGAGAAACAGCAATTAAATGTTAAACTATCTCTCTTAGCCATCAGTCTAGGAGTAAATACCTTCAAAATACCAGAGGTTAATAACGCTGTGAATTACATTATAATATTGATGAAATATTTCATATTAAGCATGAAATGCAGAAAACAAACACCTACAATGAACTGTTTTATCAATAATTTAAAACTTAAGATTCAGATTTAAATAGAAATAGCACTCAACAATGATACACTTCACATTTTTGAACATAAATGGAAACACATTAAACTTTCATAAACAATTCCAGTTTTTTTTTGGCTTTTCTACCCACTTTATGCAACTCTTATTTATTCCTTTTTCAAATCTAAAGGAAACCACAAGGTCAAAAAAGTATATATATGCATATCTTGTATAACATGTTAGAACATTATTGCTGCTTTATGATTTCATTTTGTTTTGTGATCATATACATGCATACATTGTATGTCTTATGAATAAAAATTAAATAAAAAATATTGTAACGCAATAAACTTTAAATACAGAACGTGTTGTTCGTTTCTATTTCTGTAAATAACCATTTGTAAGCATAAAATAATGTTAAAAAATGTTCAATGTAGTGGAATATCTATTTTGTTTCCCTCGTGATTATAGAAAAAAAAACATTTTTGCTATGATCACTCGTGAATTAAAATCGATATTCCACCAAATCTAACAAATATCCTTTTTATCGAGAAATTCAATGAGAAATGTTGACAGTGACTTCTCGTCTCACTACACGTGGTTTTAACTGATAAATATGCGCTTTGCTTAAAAATATACTTGTTTATTAAAATACAAAATATATCATTCACAAAAGAGATATGTGTTACCAAATCATACAATTAAATAACATTTATGACCTTTGGAAAACAAAAAGTCAATTAACAAGCTGCGTTTATCTTCGTGTTGTTAATTACATTACTTACAGGGACTAGTTCACAGATTTTGGCATGTTTTGAAGTTTGTCATTAAATGCTTTAAATTGATAAATATAAACATCAAAACTAAATAGCTCTAATATAAAAACAAGAATACAACTAAAAAAAAGAAAGAAAAAAGAAAACAAAGTTAACCACACCAGGGCTCGAACCACTGACCCATGGAGTAAAAGCCAAGCGCCGAAACCACTCAGGCATCCGTCTTCGTGTATGTGTGTGTGTAATTCAGAGTTTATGTTCGGGTCGTCGTTGAGTCTTTACGACTTCATTATGTGCCGTCTTCACATGGGTTGCCATTTATTTAATACTTTGTATAACCATCCACGTATTGTTTCAAAATATAACGATAACACAAGAAATCGAAATTTTTAAGAACCCATTACTACTCAAAAATCAAATGAAATTTCGTTAAGTATTTCGTAAAATAAAGTTACCCAATAAAAAACCAAAGTTTCTTATAGCAGTTGCCGAAGTTTCAACGCCAGATGAGGTGTGGTAACATGGATTTTTGTAGATACAAAATGTATTTTTTAATTGTTTGTGACACAATTAATTCCATTTTAATTTCCCGCACTGATATCTATTTATACGACATGTGAACGCTAAAAAGGTACCATTTTAGTGTTTGTGTGTCGTATGAATATATATATTTGCGGGAAATTAAAATGGAATTAATTGTGTCACAAAAATATAAAAACGTGCATTTTATATCTACAAACATCTAACTTACCAGACCACATCTGGCGTTGAAATTTCGGCAATCGCTATATGGAACACTGATTTTTATTTTGTGTACTTATTGTTTACGAGATATTGTACGAAATGTTCGTTGATTTTGAGTAGTAATGGGGCTTTAAATCGTTTCGCGTCTGAGACGCTTTATAATTTTATCAATTTCTAACGATGATTTTTCGTAAACGAAAGTGTATTTTCAGTATAATGCTGCGGCATTAGTGTTATTTCGCACACTGATGTACATTGTTCATTTATTTCTTCAATCTGTGTCAAAAAGTTGAAAAACTCTCATTTATATAAACTGTTCACAAGTCCGTTTAAAACATATCATAATGGAAAAAAAAAACGTTCGGTGTATACTATATGCCAAAAATAAACTACATTTAACGACAATTCATATTTGCCCCCAATAAAGAGTATCTAATTAAAAAACTCGCTTCAGAAAACACAGTTTTGTGAATCGATCGTTTAATAGACGCCATGTGAATTCAATTAATTCTAATCGTTAACTATTGAGTAGAACAATTGCATGTTTCCACTGCAAGATATTAACGAGGCAAACCTCGCTGATTCGTTGTAGATGTATTTATGTTGTGTTCCATTATGTGTTTCTGCACCAATCATAGAGTTTGTTGTCCTGTGATGATAACATGTCAAAGTTGTAAGCATGTTTAAAAAAGCATAAATACAAATGATACTGTAATTAATTCAATTACTCAAATAGTAGTTTCTGTTCCGTTTTAAGCGGTAATCTTTTGTATCATTTTAAAATTCGATTTGAGTTTCTTGTCAAACTACCTTTCAATATGAACCACACGTGATATATAGATACTCTGAACTAATATATATTATATTTTAAATAAACAATTACTTTAATTTAACTTGATTTCATTTCAAAATGCCAATACACGACTTATAGGAACAGCATATTTCCGAAATAATTAGAACCCGTCATATGACTGTCCTTTTTGGCACTGTGTCGTTGCAGATTGTGAGCTAATGCAGTTTTAATTTCCGTAGTGCTTGCTATACACTTCTAATGAACCTGGTAATCAACAGCAAAACTGTGCCTGACATGTTGGATAATCGGCTAATATAATTGTCTTAGATGAAACAAATTCAGAATATAAATAAAATCAAGCGTGTGACAGAAAGTATGTTCTGTTAGATATGGGAAGCACGTATTGGCAAGAAGTCTAAATGGCATGTTTTATACTTAAATAGTTGCTTGACATATTTGTATAATACTAATCCTGCCAAAATAGGTAATGTGACATATCGCAGAAGATTAAAACAATGTAGTAACATGACACAATCGATCATCTGCGATATATATGCGTATTATCTGACGATTTGCATTCTGTTACCACGACGTCCGAGTATAAACCATCCATTTGCAGATAAGTATCCGATATTTGCCTAAAATTATTCAAATATGTTTCCTGGAAAAATGAGGCTTAATGCATGTACGTTAAGTATCATCCCAGATTAGCCTGTGCGATCCGCTAATGGCTAATCAGAGACGACACTTTCCGTATAAATT